>CAUYPK010084182.1:0-24560 GCA_963574355.1 Loris lydekkerianus
CAAAGACATCTGTACCAGAATGTTTATTGCAGCTCAATTTATAATTGCTAAGTCATGGAAGAAGCCCAAGTGCCCATAGACCCACAAATGGACTAGCAAATTGTGGTACATGTATACCATGGAATATTATGCAGCCTTAAAGATAGAGACTTTACCTCTTTCATGTTTACATGGATGGAGCTGGAACATATTCTTCTTAGCAAAGCATCTCAGGAATGGAAGAAAAGGTATCCAATGTACTCAGCCCTACTATGAAGCTAAATTATAGCTTTCACATGAAGGCTATAACCCAACTATAGCACAAGACTATGGGGAAATGGCCAAGGAAGGGGAAGGGAGGGGGAAGGTTTTGGTGGAAGGAGGGTAATGGGTTGGGCCACATCTATGGTGCATCTTAGAATGGGTACAGGCGATTGCACCAATGTACACAGTTATGATTTAACAATAAAAAAAAAAGATGTTAGGTACATGATTTAGTTTTGTGACTTTAAAAAATGTTTGTGCCATTGGGATTGTTCTACCACTTACTTTTTCACTCTACACTGTGTACTACTGATCCTTTCATATTATTAAATATAGATCTTCCTCTGTTCTAAAAATACAGCATAGTATTGTATAGCAAAGATGCATGTAGGCTGAGCACTCATCATGAAATTGTTGGGTCAGAGAGTTTGGGGTTCAAAATTTAGCAGCTAATGGCAAATAGCTATACGATCTTAGCTACCCACCAGTAGTGAATGTATATACCCTTCCCTACAGCCATGCAAATAATAGACATTATTAATACTTTTGTTTTTCCTTGGAGTGCTGGGCTTCTTCACAGCTCACAGCACCCTCAAACTCTTGGGCTCAAGCAATCCTCTTGTCTCAGCCTCCCCAGTATCTGGGACTATAGGTGCCCACCACAACGCCTGCAATGCCTGGCTAGTTTGTCTATTTTTAGTAGAGATGGGGGTCCCACTTTTGCTCAAGATTGTCTGAAACTCCTAAGCTCAAGCAACCTGCCTACCTTGGTCTCCCAGAATGTTAGGATTACAGGTATGAGTCTCTGTGCCCAGTTGTCATTATTAATACTTTAAAATTTTGTTTGTTTGAAGGCCTGATAACTAGAATCTATAGAGAATTCAAATTAATCAACAAGAAAAGAGCACATAACCCCATTTATAAGTGGGCAAGAGACTTGAACAGAAACTTGTCTAAAGAGACAGATGAATGGCTAACAAACATATAAGAAAATGCTCACTGTCCCTAATCATCAGAGAAATGCAAATCAAAACCACTCTGAGAAGGTGGTGCCTGTGGCTCAAGGAGTAGGGTACCAGCCCCACATACCAAGAGGTGGTAGGTTCAAACCTGGCCCTGGCCAAAAACTAAAAAAAAACAACACACCCCCCCCCCAAAAAAAAAAAAAAAAAAAAAAAAAACACACTCTGAGATATTACCTAACTCCAGTAAGATGGCCCACTTCACAAAGTCCCAAATCTGCAGATGCTGGCATGGACGTGGAGAAAAGGGAACACTTTTGCATTGCTGGTGGGATTGCAAAGTAATACAATCTCTATGGAAAGAAGTATGAAGTATTTTCAAAGAACTAAAAGTCAACCTTTTGATCCTGCAATCCCATTTGATCCTTTTGATCCTGCAATCCCATTACTAAGTATCTACCCAGAAGAAAAAAAAAAAAAAATCATTTTACTACAAAGACATTTGTACCAGAATGTTTATTGCAGCCCAATGCATAATTTCCAAGTTGTGGAAGCAACCCGAATGCCCATCACCCCATGAGTGGAATAACAAACTGTGGCATATGTATACAGTGGAGTACTATTCAGCCATAATAAAAGATGGAGACTTTAACAAAAAAAAAAAAAAAGAAAGAAAGAAAGAAAAGAAAAAGTGAGATTGGTCCTGGACTTCCAAAGGATATTACTTGAGATTGGAAAGGAACAGGCACATAGAGGAAAGAACATGGAAAAACATTTGGAAGTGGCAATGTCTATGGCTTCTGTAGGGGCAAAAACCCAAGTAAGTCTAAAAATGAAGTTCCAAGACCCAGGTTATATTCATGGCACCACCAAATTCCAGCTTTAGCTCTGGGCTTCAGTCCCTTCACTTGTAAACTGGGGAGCATAATACCTAATTCACAGGGTACTGTGAGAATAAAATACTGGTAATTACAGGGAAGTATGTTATACAATGAAAAGTATTTATATAATAGATATTTTTAAGTAAGGGATTGTTAGAGGAATAATGAAGACAACAACATGACTGGAACTGGGGCACCAGTGTGATATAATATTCAAAAAGTTGACTAGAACCAAACTATAGAGATCCTTACCTATCAATCCAAAATGTTTAGACTTAACTTGTAAGAAAATGAGAGCCACAGAAAGATTGTTGATGATGAAATTACATAATTTAAGTGCAGTTTTTATAAAAGTGTTAGGTGATAAGGGTTTAGACTAGGGCAGAAGAAGAATGCAAAAGAAAGGAGGGGATGGATTTAAGAGAAATAACAATTGTCAGACTTTGGTCTGCACGTATCAAAGAATAAGAGGAGCAAATCAAAAATCACCCTAAGGGCAGTGCTCCTCAATCACTCTTTTATAGAACACTAGGTGCAAGTGTTCTATAGACATTGCCACTTGCAAATGTTTTTCCATGTTCTTTCCTCTATGTGCCTGTTCCTTTCCAATCTCAAGTAATATCCTTTGGAAGTCCAGGACCAATCTCACTTTTTCTTTTCTTTCTTTCTTTCTTTCTTTTTTTTTTTTGTTAAAGTCTCCATCTTTTATATTCTAGAAAGGCTATAAAATTCACCCCATCTTAGATTCAAAATGTACCATTAGTTCACCAAAGTATTTAGTAAATTATGGAGTAATGAAACTTTCTGTTTAACATAGTCTCAAACTTAGCTGGCCTAGTGTTTCACAAAACACACTCTGGGAAATACACCAAATCTTAGGTCATTTCAAAAGTTTTGTCCGTTTTTATGAGTCTACTTTAAACTGTAATATCTCAGTGAATATTTATTCAATTTAATCGAAATTTATTCAATTTAATTGAATCAGTGCACTTTTGCCAACGTAACACAAGTCGATTAATTCTGTTGGCATAAAAACTGGGTGCTCAGGATTCGATAAAGTCAACGAAGGCCGTTTCTGCTAGGTCCTGATTGGCAAAGGTTCTACCAGTGAGAAAGTTATCGAAGTGCTTGAAAAGATGGTAGTCAGTTGGCGAGAGGTCTGGGGAGTATGGTGGGTGGGACAGAACTTCAATGCTCAATTCCTTTAATTTTCGGACAGTGATTTGTGAGACGTGCGGCCGGGCGTTGTCGTGGAGCAGGATCGGACCTCTTCCATTGACCAGTGCTGGCTGCTGCTGATGCAATTTTCGGTACATTTTGTCGATTTCCTCACAATAGGACTCTGCTGATATGTACCAACTGTATGTATCAGTATGGTAGGCCTTGTTCCTTATGTTGACCACCTCTGTATGTTGACCAGTTTGTTATAGTCCCTTGGGTGGTCAACATACAGAGATTCTAACATATATTTTAACTTGTAATCTAAGTTCATAGAAATTTTAGAATTCCCACAGAATTTTCTCTATTTAAAAGATGTTTTCTAATACCATAATGTTTGAAATACAAATGCCCATGAACTTTATGGCCATCCTGTATTTTAAAGTGACAATATTTGGGGGCTGGGTGAAAAATTATATAATGGAAAGTAAAAAAAATTTAGAATGGGCAATTCAGTGTTTTCCTACTTTTTTTCCCCCTTCCTCTGTTAAATTTTTTTCTGCCCTGACCAAATAAGGAAAAATGTCTGTTTTGCAGAATTATTGATAAACATGGAGACAACATATTTCTTCTAATAGCATTGAAAAAATGGTCAAATTGTACCTGATGTGAAATTCCAATTCTATTAATATTAATTTCTAGCAAAACAAAAAATAAAATATTAAGATCAAACAGCAAAACATTATTAAGAAGAGAATGTAGGATTTGGGAGCTGGGTAGAATTACAGGTCATTTTTAAACATTATTATATTTTCCCAATTTCTACAACAGTATATTTTTATAAAAGTCCTAAGAATATTAATCTGTACTACCTGGGCTAGACTAAAAATGCCAACAACTTTTTTTAGGTGGACCTATATAACTCCCAGTAAAGGGTTGAAGGAACAACAAATGTCTCCTGTTGCTGAGGATAGCACAGTGAGACTTTTTTCCTATTGTTAAGAACTGCAACCCTGGATGGCACCTGTGGCTCAAAGGAATAGAGCACTGGCCCCATATACCGGAGGTGGTGGGTTCAAACCCAGCCTCGGCCATATAAAAAGAAAAAAAACTGCAAACTGCAACCCTGCAATACATTGGTACTCTTAAAAATAATCAAATCCCAATATTCTGATTTATAGATGAAGACTGGATTTCAGACTGCCCAAGACTGAGGGAGACCACTAGAGAAAATGGCTGGTGTAGAGAGAATCTTTCCCACTAATGGAAAAGATTCCACATACATCTTATAACAGACAGCTAAATACTTCAACATTAAAAATCCCACAGAGCCCAAAATACTGTTTTCTTGGTCATTCAAGAGGATGTGCCTCCCTTTGTGTCTGAACAGTTCTATAAAGGACGTCTGTTTACTGAAGGGAAATGCCTTAAAGCAGCAGTTCTCAACCTGTGTGTGGCAACCCCTTTGTAACAGTGAAAATACATCCTGTATATCAGATATTTATATTACAATTCATAACAGTAGCAAAATTACAGTTATGAATTAGCAACAAAAATAATTTTATAGTTGGGGGTCACCACAACATGAGGAACTGTATTAAAGGGTCACGGCATTAGGAGGCATTAGGAAGGTTGAGAAGGGGTCCTCAAACTATGGCCCACGGGCCACATGAGGTGTGATTATATTTGTTCCTGTTTTGTTTTTTTACTTCAAATAAGATAGTTTGCAGTGTGCATGGAATTTGTTCATAGTTTTTTTGTTTTTGTTTTTTTTTAAACTATAGTCCAGCCCTCCAACGGTCTGAGGGACAGTGAACTGGCCCCCTGTTTAAAAAGTTTGAGGACCCCTGGAATCTTAAAGGCATCTGCTGTCTCTGACTTCACTTTGCCAGGGCAGGGAGATACAGGCTCTGAAACAGTGGCCACAGCTATAAAAATCAACAAATAAAGTCTTTACTCATGTCTAGTGCAGAAAGTCTTCTTACTGGGTCAGTTGAGTTCATACAAATACCACCCATTATTTTTTTAAAAAAGAAGTAAAATCACATATAACTGCCCCCAAACATTTTCTCTCAATGAGAACATAGTGGAGATTGTAAAATACATTTACTTAGAAAGAGGATTACAAATTTTAGGAAAGATTCCAGGATAGAATTTTTTACTGTATTAGAACATACTGTACCCTTTCCCCCTGCATCAGCAAGTTTCAAATTTCTACTGAAAACAACAACAACAAAAAAAAAAACATTTCAGTACAATATAGGAAAGCCTTTTGGAATGTAATTTTAAGATGAAGAGAGGGAAAGTATGATATAGTTTTCTTAGCTTCTGTGGGTTACATTTCCTTCAATATATGCTCTTCCCCCACCTTCTAACCATACACAGCCCCAGATCACTTTGTACTTTTATTCTGAGTACCTGCTCCAGTTCATAGGCCTTTGCTTTATCCTCATCCCGGTCTGCATTCTTCCGATAGGCCAGGCCCAAACCCCACACAGCCAAGACACTGTACACATTATCTCGGACCCAGGCATCTTTCTGATCAAAGCTGGCTGGAAGCAAGCCAGTCACTGGATTCTGTAAGGCCAAGAAAAAGAAGTTAGGCAGATAACCATTGGGCATTAATATTAGGAAACAGCCTACTGAATAAGTTTCTTAGAACACTGGTCTTTTTTCTACTTCACTTTTAAGTTTTGTAACCTCCTTTTCTTCTGACCAATTTCAAGCTAATGCTATCTTCCTACCCAAACCTCAAGCTTTTTTGAGGCATAATCAACAAATAAACTGTATATAATATATACAAATAAATTGTATATATTTAGGGAGTACAACATGATTCGATACATGTATTCATTATGAAATGATTACTACCATCAAACTATTTAACACATCCACCATGTCCTATAGTTACCCTTTTTGTGATTAGAATACTCTATATATTCTCTCTTAGCAAATTTCAAGTATACAATACAGTATTATTAACTACAGTCACCATGCTGCTGCATATTAGCTCACCAAAAAATATTTCTTTTACTACATTTAACAGGAATTTTGTAAACTTTGCAAATGCTATCTTGAATAAGGGGGAAGAGGTGGCTGAAGCCTTACAAAAGACTTAAAAGTAGGTATTAGTAAAAGAAATTAATTATTGAAGGTATTGTTAAACGCATTATTTAAGCATTATTAAAGGGTATTATTAAAAGAAAGTTTTAACTTTCCACTTAGAATGAACTACTAATAAAACAAACCAGCAGTAAAGAACTTGAAAAAAATATAATTAACAATACATATGAAGTGTCTCCGACCTTCACAGTAGTCCAGGCTTAAGATAGCTAAATGTTCCTCTACCTCTTTTCTTTGGGGGAAGGGTAAGGGAAGGAGAAGACACCCAAACGTGGCGGTTGAGGGTGTCAATAAACAACACTACTTGTAACTCTGCTCCTGGAATCCAGCTGGGGATGGGGTGTAGAAGGAGGGCTCTGAAGCTATGACTATGGGTTCTTGTCTAACAGTGTCTGACCCTGGATCTCAAGACCTACCTTTTCTGACCCTGGATCTCAAGACCTACCTTTTCTTTAGGGTCCTTTACTGCCTCCCCTGCTAAGGGCCCAGAGAACCTGCTACAGATGTACACAGATAAACACACACACACACACACACGAGTTTGCCCAGCGTATCCGTCCAGGATATCACACTCCATAGCTTAGGTGATTACAGGGGATACCCCTACACTTACCTGATGGCAAAGGATGGTCTGATGTACCAGCCGAGCATAGCTGTCCAGCCGGACTCCCGAGTTACTCCGGCTCCTCATCCCGCAGTGTTTCTAATCCCCTCAGAGAAACAGCTCCGGCGCCAAAGAGGGCCTCAGTCCCTAAGGAATGCGGCTTCAACCCAGCCCCACCCTCGCTGTGAGAAGCCTGAGCGCCAGGCCCTGCAGAGTCCTCCCACCTCTCTGGCCTGGGCTGCGCGTTCAGTGTAGTGCTCCCAGCGGCGGACTCTGTGGGCCCACCACACGACAGTATGGGCCCGCGCCTGCAGAGGTCGAGGGCCCTACCGCAACGTCCCGACTCTGTGGGCCCACCACACGACAGTATGGGCCCGCGCCTCCAGAGGTCGAGGGCCCTACCGCAACGTCCCGTCGCTACTCTCTGCCACCTTAGTCCATTCCTTCCTCCGCGTGTGGCTCCTGCATTCTCACCCCAACTCCAGGAGATCGCCGTGGCCCAAAGCTTCTAACCTCGCCAAGGCCAACAGGTCACCGACTGCGGCGCCGCCTCCACCTTGCAGGGAGACGCAGGGGGGAGGCGGGATGGGCGGGGTGAGTCCCGCAGCTGCGCGCTGAGCCCCAGGGACTCACCCGCCCGGAGTGGACGAGAATGTGTCACCGTAGGCAAAGTGCTTTCCTTGATTTATTTTCGAGACATCTCAAATGACTATTGCAGTTTTCCACACTTGCTATACACACAGGATTTTGAGAAGGCTGTTTGTTCTTCTCTAGGGCTAGTTTTAGGAACCCACGGTAAACTTAAAAACTGAAAAAAAGATTTGCCTTTAAGGTCTAAAAATTTGAATTTCCAAGTCTTTATTATAGTTTAGATTTTGACTAAAAGCTCAAATTAAACGCCTCATCCCAACCCAAATTAAGCAAGGAAAATCTCCCTCTGGTACTTTATAGCTTAGAAACTGGCCAGTTGGCAGGCTTGGAAGGAGAAGGCAGGGGTGCTCTCCCTGAAAGCGAGTGCCCCAGGCAAGGAACTGGGCTGGGAGCAAGCAGCGCCCTACAGTGTCCTGGGCTGGCCAGGAGCTGGAGGAGATCCTATAATGGCTTTGAAAGGTTTCCTCAAGCGCACTTAGATCACAAGCCTGAGGCAACAAAGACTCAGATGAAAATAAAGGAGAAAAGGAGGTGGGAAAAGACGTTAATCACTGGCTTCAGGTGGCAACCCGCAGGGTGGCTCTGGCCCCAGTGTTTTTGTTCCCTCCATCTACTGCTCCCCACCACCCACCTCTTGCTAGCTGCTTATACAAATCCTGTAGGCCTCTCAAGGATCAGTTTACATATCACCTACTCTGAATTTCTAGATTAAGAGAATTAGACTGATTGACCTCTCAAGTTCTAAGCCTTCCCTAGCCATTTCACCTAGGCCACTATGATTTTACATTTATCTTTTTATTTCTCTCTTCATAAGTTCCCTCCCTCCCTTTCCCCACCCAATTTCGTATAGTCAGGCAGTTGTAAATATTCCTAATGGTGATGAGTTGTAAATATTCCTAATGGTGATGATGAAGAAGGAAGGAATGCTTGGGAATTCAATCTGGAACTTTGAGTTTCAATAGCCAGTCAGTGATGATTAAAGTGGTACACTTAGAATTATCAAGGCCCTAGAGAGGCCGTAGAGCATAACCTTCCTAACCCTTTAATACAGTTCCTCATGTTGTGGTGACCCAACCATAAAATTATTTTCGCTGCTACTTCCTAAGTGTAATTTTGCTACTGTTATGAACCGTAATGTAAATATCTGATGTGCAGGATGTATTTAGGCGACCCCTGTGAAAGGGTTGTTTGACCCACAGGTTGAGAACGGCTGTGGACTACTTTTCCATCACAGTTATTAGTTATGCAAATACAGTGACTAGCAAATAACTTCAAGCCATAGGTGGGGGGGGAGGGGAGTCTTTCCAAAGAAATTGAGTTAATTTTGGATGAAAGGGCACTTCATAATCCCTGCTTTGACCCCAACTCCCTAACATCTTCCCACTCAGCCTACTGGGTACCTTCAGAAGACTTTACCCCTGCCCCCTGCAAGCTACTGCCCTCTTTTTCTTTATTTCACCTCATTTAAGCGTGTTTACAAAAGACTAAAGTAGTATATGTTCACTGAAGAAAATTTTGAAAGTATATAAAATACAGCAACAACAAAAAAAATTTAAATCACCCCACAAATTTCTTCACATAGCCACCTGTTACTTTTAATTAGTTTTTTCCTCAACTTTTTATTCCCTCCACATGGACTGTCATCCCCTCCACCAAGTTGTTTTGAAGTATGACTAGATTAGGTATGCCAGAAGTAGGGTGCTACTGAGAGAGGATACCCAGAAAAATTAAGGTCTAAGAGAACAGAGGTCTTTTCAAGGAGATTCCAAGGATACACCTGTGAGGTCCTCCTTGTGGTGACTCAGCTCTTAGGAATTTGTAGAAAATTAACTTCCTGGGACCTGGAAAATAATGCTTGCTTCTGCTTCTGCTTCTGCTTTTGCTTCTGCTTCTGCTTCTGCTTCTGTAAAAGCCCATGGTTCTGTAAAAGCTGGAGCCCACTTGTCTATCTTGATTCAAACTGACCAATGAGAAAGCAATCTGTGGGCCAGAACTTTTGACTGGGAATAAAAAGGAGATTGAGCTAGCCTGGGACCTGGACCATTCTGAATTCAATAAAGCCCTTCTTTTAAACATGCTGTTTGGGTGTTCATTCTCTCCCCTGGGCCTCGTCTTCCTGAAATATTACTAAGAAAGATAGCTGGCAGGTTATAATGAGGCCTTACTGGATGGCATTGCCTTGTTTTCAACTTTAGTTCATTCTGGGCCTTCAGTCTTACAGTCTGAGAAACTTGGTATCAGTGTCCAAGAAGTGGTCAAACCCAGGAGGCTGACTTCTGTTGATTACCTTATAGGAGCCTGGTGTATAAAAACCAGAGTGCTGGTTTATATTGGTCTGACTACCACATTCCCTCCCATTAATAATGTGTAACCCTCCCTACATACCAGGCGCTATTTTGTTTTATACAATATTGCTATTACAAAGACACTGTTATTAATTACATTTTAGAGATGGAAGGACACTTGAAAATTTATAACTGATGAGTCTGTTCTGTACATATTGGCTTTACTGACTTTAACGTATCTGCACTTTCACGGCTCACTAATGCATTCTTACTTTAGATATATCAAAATTGTCAACCACATTGTAGAGAAGTCTTGCCAGTCTGGAAGCCATTATGTTTATTGAAGGTGATTTTTCCATTTTATTCATTCCATAATCATTTTATACTTTAACTCTCAAATAAAATTTTATTTCCAAGTCTATGGCAGCATTTTTTTTTTTTTTTTTTTTTTTGAAGCAGGGTCTCACTATGTTGCCCTTGGTGTCACAGCTCACAGCAACCTCAAACTCTTGGACTTAAGTGATTCTCTTGCCTCAGTCTCCCAAGTAGCTGGGACTACAGGCACCTGCTACAACACCTGGCTATTTTGTTGTTGTTGTTGTTGCAGTTGTCATTGTTGGTTAGCAGGTCCAGACCAGGTTCAACCCTGCCAGCCACAGTGTATATGGCTGCTGCCCTAACCATTGGGCTATGGTTTTGAAAACCCAAAAGTTCTAAAAGCTCACATTTGACAAGTATTTCCCATGGTTTTTATATTTTATGTTAATGTCTACATTAATCTTCTCTCTAGTAGGTATCACATTGTTTAGCTATTCTCTTATTCTTAATTAATAATAATTTACATTTCTTAAAGGAAACAGCCTGAATGCTATTGCCTTCCCCTTATTTCCTATTCATTGTTTTTAAGATTATTTTAAAAAATTACACAAATAACATATGAATGCATTTTCCATGAAAAATGTCAAAATATTACAGATAATGTCTCATATGTCTATCACCCTCTATTGATAATCCCTTTTAACTCCCTTCCAAGGTAACTACAATTATTGCATTAGTTTTTATCTTTGGTATTTTAAAATGAATTTACATATATATGTAGAAATGGAAATGCATATAAAATATGTAGTGTTATTTTCTGTATATTATTTTAATATAAACTATATTATGCTGTAGGTACAGCTTTGCAAATTGCTTTATCCACCCCAAAATGATGTCATGGAGATCTAGTTCTGTTAATACTTAGAAATTTCTGATACATCATGGTTTATATAGGCTTTTCTCTATTGATGTGCATTTAGTTTCCAGGTTAGAGCTCTTAAAAACAGTACAGCAGTGAATATAATATATGTTTTCTTGTGAATGCATGCAGATTTAGGAAATAGGCATTTAAAATTTTGATATAGCCCCAAAGCCATTGAAACTATTTTCACCAAGCAGCAGTGCTTGAAAGTCCTCATTTCCCTAGTCTTATCAATACCTGATATTATTAAACTTTAAATGTGATCAATATGGATATAAAATGATTTGCTGTATTTTGATTTTCATTTATCTAAATACTAATGTTATTGAGCATCTTTTTATGTTTGTTTTATTTGATTTGTGTTTATTTATATTTTTTAATTTATTTTATTTCCTTTTTCTGGTTCATACATGTTCATATACATAGTGATTTCTGTACTGTGTTGTCTTTCTCTTATTGAGGTATAGAAATTTTTAAAAGTTATATATTCTGGATTTTTATTTTTTTCTGAAAGAAATCTAAAAGAATATTGAATGTTTTTTCATAAGTGTCTTTCCTATTAAAATTATTTATGATGTCTTTTTTCATATACTTTTTTTAATGTTAACATTTTCTTTATTAGAGATGTTAGATTTACTGATTTTTATTTATTTATTTATTTTTGAGACAGAGTCTCACTTTGTCACCCTCAGTAGAGTGCTCTAGTGTCATCGCTCACAGCAACCTCAAACTCTTGGGCTCTGGCAATTCTCTTGCCTCAGTCTCCCGAGTAGCTGGGACTACAGCCTCCCACCACAACACCCAGCTATTTTTTTAGAGACAGGGTGTTGCTCTTGCTCAGGCTGGTCGTGAACCTGTGAGCTCAGGTAACCCACCTACCTCCACCTCCCAGAGCATATACCTTTCATTTTTAATGATGTCAAATTTATGAATCTTTTCTCTTTTGTCTTAATTTAGAAGGCTTTTGTAGTCATTTGATCAGTCCCTTCTAGAAAAACGAATGTACACCTTGAACCTGTAAATGTGACCTCATTTGAAAAAAAAAGATCTTTGCAGATGTAATTAAGTTGAGAGTGTGGAGATGAGACCCAGCAAGATTTTATGATGGGTCCTAAATCTAATGACAAGAGTCCCCATAGGAAGAGGAAACAACAGAGAGGGAAGCCAAGTGAAGACCCAGGGAGAGATGGGAATGATACATTCACAAGCTAAAGAACACCAGGATTTCTAACAACTATCAGAAGTTAGTGAAAAGACATGGAATAGATTGTCTCTTTAAGCTTCTAGAAGGAATCAACCCTTCTGACACTTTGATTTAAGACTTCTGGCCTCCAGACTGTGTCAGAATAAATTTCTGTTATTTTGAGCCACTCAGTTTATAGTAATTCATTACAAAAGCCATAAAAAAACTAACAAAATCTAACTGCCCCTAAGATTGTCAATACATCATCATTTTTCTAATATTTTTATTGTAATTTTTGTCTATAACTTTTAATTCCTTATTGATTTATTTATTTTGGATTAATATAAGGGTACAAATGATTAGGTTACATTATTAGCATTGCGTAGGTAAAGTCCAAGTTGTATTCGACCCCCTCACCCAGGAGGTGTGTCATATATCCCTACATTTTGTCCATTGGGTGAGAAATTACTAAACACCCTCCCTCATTCTCTCTCCCCTTTCCTTCATCACCTTCCCCTCTACTTGAATTTAATTGTGTTTTTCTCTCCTGTGAGCATGTAGTTGTTCACCTACGGGTTTCATATTAGTATTGAGTACATTGTATACTCACTTTTCCATTCTTGTGATACTTTACTTAGGAGGATGTTATACAAATCCATCCAGGTAAATACAAAAGATGTAAAGTCTTATCTTTCTTTATGGCTGCATAGTATTCCATGGTATACATATACCACAGTTTATCCATTTGTGAGTTGATGAGCACTTGGGTTGATTTCATATCTTGTTGGTTGTGAATTGAGCTGTGATAAATGTTTTAGTGCAAATGTTTTTATGGTAAAGTGATTTTTTTTTTCTTTTGGGTAGATACCTGGGATTTTTGGATCAAATGGAAGGTCTACTTTTAGTTCTTTGAGGATTCACAATACTTATTTTCAAACAGGCTGTATTAGTTTGCAATCCCACCAAAAGTGTATAAATGTTCCTTCTGTTTGCATCCATGTCATCATCTGCAGCTTTGGGACTTTTTGATGTGGGCAATTCTCACTGGCAATATTTCAGGGTAGTCTTGACTTGCTTTCCTCTGATGATTAGGGATGATGAGCATTTTTTCCTGTGTTTGTTGGCCATTCTTCTCTCTTCTTTTAAGAACTTTCTGTTCATATCTCTAGTTCAATTTGCTCGTTTTCTGTTGATTAATTTGCATTCTCTGTAGATTCTGGTTATCAACATTTTGTTAGATTTGTAGAATGAAAATATCTTCCATTCTGAAGGTTGCCTGCCTGCTTTAGTTGTTCTCCCCATAACTCTGCAGAAGCTATTTAGTTTGATCATGTCCCATTCATTTATTTTTGGTGTTGCTGCAATTGCTAAGGGGATCTTCTTCATGAAATAGTTTCTCAGGCCAATTTTGTCCAGACTTTTCCCCACATTTTTTTTCTAGAATTTTTATGGTTTCATGTCTTAAATTCAAATATTTTATCCAGTGGGAGTCAATTTTTTTAAGTGGTGAGGTGCTGGTCCAATTTCAGTCTTTTATGTGGCTAAGCAGTACTCCCAGCACCGTTTATTAAATAGGAATTCTTTTCCCCAGTGTATGCTTTCGTTTGCTTTATCAAAGATCAGATGGGAATACATGGCTGGGCTCATCTATAGGTTCTCTATGCTATTCCATAGATCTATATCTCTATTTTTGTGCCAGTACCATGCTGTTTTAATCACTATAGACCTGTTGAATAACCTGAAGTCTGGTAATGTGATGCCTCCAGATTTGTTTTTATTTCTTAGAATTGTCTTGGCTATTCTGTTTTGTCATATGAAATGAAGAACTATTTTTTCAAGTACTTCAAAGTATAACATTGGTGTTTTAATGGGGATTGCGTTAAATCCATAGCTTGCTTTGGGTGGTATGTATATTTTAAAATATTGATTCTTCCTAGCCAAGAGCATGATATGTTCTTCCATTTGTTAATATCTTCTGCTATTTCTTATCTCAGGGTTTCACAGTTCTCTCTGTAGAGATCCTCCACCTCCTTTATTAGTTATAGTCCTAGGTATGTAATTTTTCTTTGAAGCTACTGTGAAGAGTATTGTGTCTTTGATTTGATTCACAGCATGACTGTTATTGGTGTATATGAAGGGTACTGATTTGAGGACACTGATTTTATATCCTGAGATGTCACTATATTTCTTTTTTTTTGGGGGGGGGACAAGGTCTATTTTGTTGCCCTTGATAGAGTGCTGTGACATCATAGCTCACAGCAATCTCAAACTCTTGGGCTCAAGCAATTCTCTTTCCTCAGCCTCTCAAGCAGCTGGGACTACAGACTCCTGCCACAAAACCTGGCTATTTTTTAGAAACGAGATCTCGCTCTGGTTCAGGCTGATCTACCTGTCTTGGCCTCCAAGAGTGCTGGGATTACAGGCATGAGCCACCATGCCTGGTCTGTATTTCTTGATCACTTCAAGGAGTCTCTCGTTTGAGTCCTTTGGATTTTCTAAATAAAAAATGATACCATCATCAAAAAGTAATGACCTCCTCTGTCCCCATTTGGATACCCTTGATACCTTTCTCTTACTTTCTTGTTTTGCTTAGGACTTTAAGCACTATGTTGAATAGCAGTAGCAACAGTTGAAATCCTCATCTTGTTCCAGTTTATGTGGAAATGCTTTCAGTTTAAGTGGAAATGCTTTTCAGTTCAATATGATGTTCACTGTGGGTTTGTTGTAAATGGCTTGTATCAGTTTCAGAAACTTTCCATTTTATGCTTTTTTAAAGTGTGCTTATCAGAAAAGGATGCTGTATTTTGTTGAATGCTTTTTATTCATCTATTGAGAGGTCTTATGGTTTTTGTTTTTCCTTATACTTACGTGGTAAATTACATTTATGGATTTGCGTTTGTTTAACCAACCTTACATTTCTGGGATAAAGCCCACCTGCTCATGATGTATACATTTTTAAATGTGTAGATGCATTGTATTTGCTAGATTTTTATTGAGTGTTTTTGCATCAATATTCCTTAGTCAAATTGGTCTTTAGTTTTTCTTTTTTGTTGGGTCCTTTCCTGGTTTTGGTATCAGAATGATATTTACTTCATAGAATTAGTTGGGTAGGGTTTTTTTCTTTTCAATATTTTGGAATAGGTTCTGCAATATAGGTTCAAGTTTGGTAGAATTCTGATGTAAAGCTATCTGGTTCAGGACTTTTTTTGCTGAAAGCTATTTCATTGTTGCAATTTTGGTGCTTGATATTGGTCTGTTCAAGAATTCTATTTCTTCCTAATTAAGTTTAGGGAAATAATATTTTCCATAATGCTCCATTTGCTCCATATTTCCAAATTTCTGGGCATAGAGGTTTTTTTGTAGTAATCGGAGATGATGTTTTTTTATATGTGTTATATCTATCATTGCTCCTTGTTTGTTTGTAATTGAGGTCATTAGAGATCTTACTTTTCTGTTTTTAATTAGTCTAGTCAAAGGTTTATTGATTTTATTTATCTTTTAAAAGAACCAACATTTTGTTTTCTTAATCTTCTGAATGTTTTGTTGTTGTCGTTGTTGTTGTTTTTGTTGTTCTCAATTTAATTTTTTCTGATCTAATTTTTGGTTCTTTCTTTTTTCCACTTTTCAGATTTTATTTATTATAGAATATTTTGGGGTGGTGCCTGTGGCTCAGTAGGTAGGGCACCGGCCCCATATACGGAGGGTGGCTGGTTCAAACCTGGCCCCGGCCAAACTCCTGGCTAGCTATGGTATCAAAAATGTTTCTAAAAGTTGCTCTTAATCAGCAATTGTAAATAGCCAGTGCCTTAGAGTTCAGATAATTCAATTAATTTACTTGCCTAGAACAAGTACAAATTGTAATATTTGTTTTATAGTTTATTACTCTTCTATTCAAAATGCTGAGATACAATTCCATATATAAATAATAAATTTCAATCTGTCACAATGAACAAGGTATTCTTGAAAAATTTATGCCAAATATGTTTTACTCATCAGAACATAATTTTGTTTCATACTGTAATGAATCATCCATGCACAAGACAGGAAAAGAAGCTACCCTTAGTAACTGTGGGGCCTTTTAATACTTCTCTCTGCAGGTTTATGTTACACTCAAGAGATAATTTTTAAATTGGTCTATTTGCTCATAAAACACAAATATACACTGGACATAAGAGTAAACAGTAAAACCAGTCTTATGCATTTATTATGAATAGCTAAAATCCTATACAAGTGCAATATCATATGTCAATTAATACACAGAAGAAAGTGGTGAAATGTCTCACCATTAATTAGGGCATGTAAACAGACAGAGGGATGCAATTCACATAGGTGTTAAGAAGCTGACTCTATTTGGGTAGGCAGGACACCCACACACCTGCTGAAATATATAAGTCAATTTGGAATAGAATCTGCCTAACACAAGAAGAATGTAACCCCTTTCTCACAGCTATCCAAGGGGAAATCTAATGAAATCTTAGAAAATGCAACCAAATGCAGTCTCATATTGCATTTACTGATTCACTCTCTTCTCAAATGATTTATCCTTTCAGGACTAATTTATCAACAGCTTCATGGTTCCATATCTCAATATTATGAACATTTGACTTAGCAAGCTAGATGGTGAAACAGTAAAGAATATATACAATATTGTAAAAGAAGATATCCTGTGACTATTTTTGAAGAGTTCATAGAAAAGTTACTAAGGTTATACCAGTTATTTCTGTTCATGTCACCACAATGTAAACCTTGGAACTATTCTTCATATTCAATGTGCACTGTTTCATGTATTGTACAACAAATTGCAAAACAGAACTGCTTATCCAATGTGAAATCAGAGATCAAGCATAAAGTGAGTCTGTGTCCAGATGACCTGCCACTGCATGATGCTCATGTCCTTCCTACCCAAGGTGATGAATTGGCTGTCTTCACAGATGAAGATGACGTTGATGATGTGGCTGCTGTGCTCACCGTATATGTGGCTTAGAGCCCTAAAGTGTGAGCAAGGAAGAGAAGAGGTACATTTTGTCAAAGTCATTACCTGTCGACAGGAGTTTTTTTCTCAGGGGTCGCACAGAAAACATTGATGTCAGTTCTATCTGAGCCATCTGGACACAATCCAAAAACATGGAATCTCACAGTGCAGGTATAGGTACCCCATTCAATGTCTTGTGTAGTTTCCACACTTATAACTCGCTTACAACCAAAGGAAGCCCAGTAAAGGATTTCATAGTCTCCAGCCATTTGACATGAGGAATTGTGAGATTACAGACCAGTCCAGGTGAGTAATGAAGCTGGAATGACCTGAGCATTTGCCAACACAAGGGTATTTCCCCTTATTGTAGCTAATTCCACATATATTGACACAGCTGTCATGAGAGCCTATTGCTAAGAAATTCCCATCTAGACAGTTATGCATTACAGAGAGCTCTTTGTTTCCATTTGTGTAAATGGTGACCAAGTCTTTTGCTTCTGTGACAAACACAAACTCCCTGCCTAATAGTGTTCCAACTGCAACCACAGACACTGAAGGAGAAAAACAAGAAGACTGAGCTGAATCCTCTATTATTTTGTCCTAGATGAGCTAGCGACCAACAGCATCCCACAGAGTGGCATGCTTGTTGTCACCACAGATCAAGAACTGAGGCTTTGAGACATAGACAGTCAGTTCCAAAAGCTTATCAGTGAGACCTGTGTGATGGGTGCAAAGTCCCATGACAGAGTCCTCTGTAGGATGAATTTTCTAGTTGCATCAATCAAGATCACATTGCCTTTCCCCACAGCCACTGGCTGTATTGGGCTGAACTGTTCTGGAATCTCGGTTTTGTGAAGGTTTTGATAGTTTCCACTTCAATAAATGAGCTTTTGGTCTTTGCCAACTCCCCAAACAGTGTGCCAACTCTTAAGATATAAAGTGCAGAAATGCCGCCCTCATTGGCCCCTTGAACTGAGTAGCTTATGTGATTCATACCTTTTCTTCATACTAAGATGGTGCCACTTGAGTCTCCAGTAATGGTGTCAACATTTTCAGAAAAAGTCATACAAAGGACAAACTTTGGCTTTCCTTGTTTCTCAAATAATACTTGCTGCTGCTTCTTCTTCTTCTTTTTTTAATTAATTGTTGCAGATTCATTAAGGGTACAAAGAACCAGGTTACTCTGATTGTATTTGTTAGGTAAAGTCCCTCTTATAATTGTGTCTCATCCCCAAAAGGTTGTCATATCTCATGACCCCACACTCCTCCCTCCTCCCCTCTCCCTGCACTCCCTTTCCCCCTAGCCTACTAGGTCATCAATTGTCCTCATAATTGTACTCAGAATTGAGTACATAGGATTCTTGCTTCTCCATTCATGTGATGCTTTACTAAGAATAATGTTTTCCACTTCCATCCAGTTTAATACATAAGATGTAAAGTCTCCATCTGTTTTAATGGTTGAATAGTATTCCTTGAAATACATATATCACAACTTGTTAATACATTCCTGGATTGGTGGGCATTTAGGCTGTTTCCACATTTTGGCTATTATAAATTGAGCTGTGATAAACAGTCTAGTGCAAATGTCCTTATGATAAAAGTATTTTTCTTTCTTCTGGGTAGATGCCCAGTAATGGGATTGCAGGATCAAATGGGAGGTCTAGTTTGAGTTCTTTGAGGATTCTCCATACTTCCTTCCAAAAAAAGGTTGTATTATTTTGTAGTCCCACTGGCAATGTAGAAGTGTCCCTTTCTCTCCACATCAACACCAGCATCTATAGTTTTGAGATTTTGTGATATGAGACATTCTCACTGTGGTTAGATGATATCTCAGGGTGGTTTTGATTTGCATTTCTCTGATAATTAGGGATGATGAACCTTTTTTCATGTTTGTTACCCATTGGTTTATCTTTTTTTAGAGAAGGTTCTATTCATCTCTCTTGCCCAGTGATAAAAGGGATTGTTGGCTCTTTTTATGTTGATTAATTTGTGTTCTCTGTAGATCCAAGTTACCAAGCTTTTGTCCAATTAATAATATGCAAATATCCTTTCCCATTGTGCAGGTTGTCTATTTGCTTTCATTGTTGTCTCCTTAGTTGTACAGAAGCTATTCAGTTTAAGTAAGTCCCATTTGTGTATTTTTATTATTGTTGCACTTGCCACAAAAGTCTTCTCCAGTCTGATATCTTCTAGTGTTTTCCCTACACTCTCTTTGAGGATTTTAATTGTTTCATGCCTTAGATTTAGATCTTTTATCCATCTTGAATAAATTTTTGTGGGAGGAGAAAGGTGTGGGTCCAGTTCTATTCTTTTACATGTGAATATCTAGTTCTCCCCACCCCCATTTATTGAATAGGGATTAATTCCCCCAGTGTATGTTCCTATTTGTTTTAATGAAGATTAGGTGACTATAAAATATTAGTTTCATCTTATGGTTTTCTATTTGTTTCCAGAAGTCGATGTCTCTATTTTTTCGTGTCAGTACCATGCAGTCTCGACCATTATGGCCTTGTAGTAAAGCCTAAAATCTGGTAGGCTAATGCCCCCAGCTTTGTTTTTATTACTAAGAATTGCCTTAGCTTTATGGGTTTTTTTCTGGTTCCACACAAAACGAAGAATTATTTTTTCCAAGTCTTGAAAGTATGATGTTGGTATTTTAATGGGAATGGCATTGAATTTGCAGATTGCTTTGAGAAGTAGAGACATTTTAACAATATTAATTCTTCCCAGCCATAGGCATGGTATGTTCTTCCATTTGTTCATATCTTCTGCTATTTCTATTCTTGGGGTTTCATAATTTTCTTTATAGAGGTCCTTCACATCTTTTGTTAAGTGTATTCCTAGGCATTTCATTTTCTTTGAAGCTACTGTGAAGGGGGTTGTGTCCTTAATTAGCTTCTCATGTGGGCTGAGGATACAAAGGCTACTGATTTGTTGACATTGATTTTCTTTCTTGAGACATGACTGTGTTTTTTGATCACTTCCAGGGGTCTTGTGGTTGAGTCTTTGGGATTTTGTAAGTAGAAGATCATATCATCAGCAAGGAGGGAGAGTTTGACTTCCTCTGCTCTCATTAGGATGCCCTTTATTTCCTTCTCTTGCCTGATTGTATTGGCTAGAACTTCCAGCACTATGTTGAATAGTAGTGTTGATAGAGAATGACCTTATCTGGTTCCAGTTCAGAGAGGAAAAGCTTTCAGTTTTACTCCATTCAGTAAAATATTAGCTGTGGGTTTGTTGTAGATAGCTTTGATTGGTTTAAGAAATGTGCCTTCTATGCTTATATTCATCAGGGTTTTAATTTAAAAACGATTTTGAACTTTATCAAATGCTTTTTCTGCATCTAGTGAGAGGATCATATGGTTTTTGTTTTTGCTTCTGTTGATATAGTGAATTATGTTTATGGATTTGTGTATGTTAAACCAGCCTTGCATCCATGAGATTAAACCTGCTTGATTATCATGTATGACTTTTTTAATGAGAAGCTATAGTCTTTCGATTAGAATTTTGTGAGAATTTTTGCATCTATATTCATTAGTGAAAACACAGTTTTCCTTTTGAGTTGTTTTTTTTTCCAGATTTTGGTATCAGGGTGATGTTTGCTTCATGTAATATGTTGGGGAAGATTCCTTCCTCCTCAAGTTTTTGGAATAATTTCTGCAATATGGGTAGGGTATAAGCTCATCTTTGAAGTTTGATAGAATTCTGATGTGAAGGCATCTGGACCAGGGCATTTTTAGGGGGAGTGTGGGGGTGGAAATTTTTTTTGTTATTTCTTTGATCCTTAGTGCTTAAAGTAGGTGTATTCAGGAGATATATTTCTTCTTGATTAAGTCTAGGGAGAAGGTATGATTCCAAATATTGATCCACTTCCTTCCCATTGCCCAATTTCTGGGCATAGATTTTTGTATAGTATTCAAAGGATAATCTCTTGTATCTCTGTGGTGTCTGTTGTCATTTTTCCTTTATCATTTCTGATTGAGGTTACTGGAGATTTTACTTTTCTATGTCTAGTTAGTCTTACCAAAGGTTTATATATCTTATTTATTTTTTCAAAAAGCCAACTTTTCATTTCGTTAATTGTTTGAATGATTCTTTTGTTTTTGATTTCATTCATCTCTGACTTAATTTTGGATATTTCTTTTCTTCTGCTGGTTTAGGATTAGATTTTCTTCTTTTTCAAATTCCATAAGATGGTTGTTGAGGTTGTAGATGCATTCTATTTCTGATTTTTGTATTTAGGCCATTAAAGTGATAAATTTTCCTCTAAGGACTGCTTTTGCTGTATCAAACAGGATTTAGTAGTTCGTGTCTTCATTGTTGTTATGCTCAAGGAAGTTAATGATATCCTCTTATCTCTTCCTGCACCCAACTGTCATTCAGCATAAGGTTGTTTAATTTCTATGCCTTTGTGTGAGGTTGAACATCTTCATTGAAATTGAGTTCCAACTTTATTGCCTTGTGGTCTGAGAAGATTCAAGGTAAAATTTCAATTCTTTTGATTCTGTTGAGGTTTGTTTTGTGTCCTAAGATATGATCAATTGTGGAGAATGTTCCATGGGCCGATGAGAAGAACATATATTCTCTAGCTTTAGGATAGAATGTTCTATATATGTCTATCAAGCACAGTTGTTTTAGGGTCACATTTCAGTACCTTGTATCTCTGTTTAGTTTGTGTTTCTCCCTAAACACAAACTCTATAAGAGGATTGTTAACGTCCTCTGCTATCATGGTGTTATGAGATATCATATTGCTCAGAATAATTAAGGTATGTTTCACAAATATGGGAGCATTTAAGTTGGGTACATAAATATTTACAATTGAAATATCTTCTTATTGTATTTTTTTCTTGACCAATATGAAATCTCCATCTTTGTCTTTTTTGACTTTAATTGCTTTAAATCCACTTGTATCTGAAAATAAGATGGCAATCCCTCTTTTCTACTGTTTTCCTTTTGCCTGAAAAATTGTCTTCCATCACTTAACTGAATTTTAATTTGTCCTTTGAGATGTGTTTCCTACAGACAGTAAATGAAAGGCTTGTTATTATCTAATTAGACAGTCTATGCATCTTCAGTGGGAAATTCAAGCCATTAAAATGTATTGAGATAATTGATAAATGTGGTGGAGTTCTATTCATCTTGTTTTGTGAAAGTCCATTGCTTAGTCTTATCTTTTGTATCATTGTGGAAGCTAGGTTTTGCCCTTTAGTTTCTGGGTGTTTAGTTTGTTGGTGGTCCATTGTCTTGGTCAGTGTGTAGAATAGGTCTAAGTATTTCCTGTAGAGCTTGTCTTGTGGCAAGCTCCCTTAATGTTGGCATATCAGTAAAAGATTTGATTTCTCCATTAATTTTAAAGCTTAGCTCAGTAGGATATGGAATTCTGGGCTTGAAATTGTTTTAAGTAGCTTAAAGAAAGACGATCATTGTCTTCTGTCTCGATAAATTTCATTTGAGAAGTCTGTGGTCATCCTGATGGACTTTGCCCTGTATGTCAATTGGCACTTATTCCTTGTCGTTTGTAGATATTTACTTTTGTTTTAACTTTGGACAGGTTCATCACAATTTGTCTTGGATAAGCTCTGTTTGAGTTGAGATGACCTCTGGTCTGCTATCCCTCTAAAAGGAGTATGTCAGAATCTTTGGTTATATTTGGGGAATTTTCATTTATAATATCCTCTAGTATGGCCTTCATTCCTCTGGGGCTTTCTTCTTCCCCTTCTGGGATACCTATAACTTATATGTTTGAATGCTTCATGAAGTCTCATAATTATGTCAGGGAATGCTCTGCTTCCTCTTCCTTTCTGACTCTTTAACTGTCTGAATTAGCTAAAGAGCTTTGTTCTCTACCTCTGAAATTCTTCTGCATGGTCTAATCTGTTATTGATACTTTCTACTGCATCTTTAAGTTCCTTAACTGACTGCTGCAATTCCTTAAGCTCTGCTATATCCTTTCTATATTCTTCATATCGTTCATTTCTTATTTGATTCTGTTTTAGGATTTCCCTTTGGTTATTTTTCACTTTCTTAGCAATTTTTCCTTCATTGTTTTCATCATCTGTATTTTAAATTCCTCTTCTGTCATTTCTAGCATTTCTTTATATATGGAATCTTCTGCAGTAGCTACCTTATGGTCCCTTGTGTGTGTGGGGGGGGTTGCTCTGTTCTGCTTTTTCGTGATCCCAGGATTTTTCTGCTATTTCTTCCTTATGAGTGTTTTTATTTTATTATTATTTTTATTTTTTTCTGCCTATTTCATTTTATTCTTCTTTATTTATCCATCCATTATATAAATGCAATATTTACAAATGTTATGTAGTGCTGTTCTATGGTTTTTAATTTTTTCTAAGGAACAGCAAAAATAGGTATATTCATTTGCTAGAGTGACCATAAGAAAGTACCACAAACTGGGTGTCCACCACCAGCTATGTCTTAGGTGGGAAAGACTTCTCTGAGTCTTATGTCATGATTGAGTTTTTCTTGGTGTCTGTCTCAGCCTGGTTCACTACTGTCATGCTGAGTGTTGGCCCTGGCAAGGAGAATCACTGCCAGGTTGAGCTTGAAGAGCTCCTTTACTGCCAGAAACATGCCCTGATAGGTATCCTGACTATGATCATTGATCATGAACTTTATCATTCAACAGCTTAACACTCAGCTACATGGGCCACATGAATGCTATTCATTAAACCAGCAAATTCATCACAGTCATTCAGTATAGACATTCAAAAACATGTTTTCTCCATTACTCTACAGAGGTACCATATTCACCAACTTGTCATAAAGCATACAAATAAAAAGGAAAACTTCAAAGGTTTTACAAATTTATGTGAAGTACGTCACTGGGTTTCCCTTTATCTATGGCATCTATGACCCTTCACAATTAAAAATAAAAATGTTTGCATATCACATTCTTCCCCAATGGTTCTACTAGCTGGATATAATGAGAGTTTATTTTACATTAGTCGTTTAGGTAATAATAATATTTATCAAGTTCACACTAAGTTAATAATTCAACAGTAGAATTTCAACTATCTAGAATCCTTGGAGGACAAGTTAACTGAGAGAGCTGATTTCTGGATGACTGATCATCATCATTTTCAGCTCTAACACTTAAAAAGTTAATTAGGTAAATAACTTTTTTTTTTTTTTTTTTTTTTTTTTTTTCTAAATAATAGCTGTGTACATTAATTTTATAATTGGGCACCATCAACAAGTTTCATTGACTTATTGACAAATTTTCATAAAACAGGTTAAAATTG
>CAUYPK010084183.1:0-34646 GCA_963574355.1 Loris lydekkerianus
TGCAGAGTGATCTTACCCGTCTTTGGGTACTATGAATGTAATCCACCATGCAGCCTCTCCATATCCTGTCTTAGGTTGTCCCCGCTTTGGGAATCTTACCCGTCATTGGTGCTATGGAGGGCAGTGAAGAATAATAGTTAGCTTCTTGGTTAATGAGCCAGTGATATTGGACCTCGACCTGATTTAACTGCCTCTAACCTTTTTTTTGGGATACAGGGCCCAAAGGTGAAGGGTAAATAAGGGTAGCAGGGGAAGAAGGTAGGGTGAAAAACAATGTAGGCCCATGTTTCATTCATCATCTCTCTTTTGATTTTCACAATTATTTTACTGGATAGTTTTGTGTTGTGTATGTTTTATAGACTTTAATTTTTAGAGCAGTTTTAGCTTTATAGAAAAATTGAGGAGAAATTGCCCAGAGTTGTTCTATACCTCCCACCCCCACACATGCACAGCCACAAGTATCCTTCCACACCACAGTACTCATTTGTTAGGGCTCAATGAAGCTACACATCATTAACATCCAATGTCCAGAGTTTACATTAGGGCTCACTCTTGTCATACATGCTGTGGGTTTGGACCAATGTACAATGACACATATCCACCAGTGTAGTATCACACAGGATATTCTGAGGGCTCTACAAACCCTCTGCACTCTGTCTTTTCATCCTGTTTCCCAGGCAACCACTGGTCTTTTTCTATCTCCATAGTTTCACCTTATCCAAAATGTCATATGGTTGAAATCATACAGCATGTAGCCTTTTCAGGTTGGTTTCTTACACTTAGTAAAAAGCATTTAAGCTTCCTCCATGTCCTTTCGTGGCTTTGTAGTTCATTTCTTTTTAGTACTGAATAATATTCCATTGTCTGAATGTATCACTGCTTATTTATCCATTCACCTATGGAGGGACATCCTGGCTGCTTTCAAGTTGGGGCAATTATGAATAATGCTGCTAGATATATTCATGTACAAGTTTTTGTGTGGACATAGTTTTTAACTCCTTTGAGTAAATACTAAGAAACATGATTGTTAGATCATCTAGTCTTGTAAAAACAAAATCAAAAAACCTCCCAAACTGTTTTCCAAAGTGGCTGTACAGGACTGCGTTTTCACCAGCAGTAAAGGAGGGCTCCTCTGGCATTCAGTATTGTTGATGTTTTGGCTTTGGGCCATACATGAATAAACCAAGGCTCCAGAACATGAAACAATTTACTCGTGATTCTATAGCTATAAAGTAGCATATTCAAATGCATTCTTTCTTATATCAAAGTTTTTGTGCTTATTATGTGGTTGTGTTAGAGCTAGACAAGAATAGAGCTCAAATTCACACGTGCGTGGAATTAAAGGTTAGCTTCCCATCACATTTATTAACTGGCCTAAGTTTAGATTCCACCAGAAGACCCTGGCACAAGGAAATACTAGGATGAAAATAAGGGAGGGGAAATAAAGGAAGAAAAAGCAGCCACGACTGAATGTTTAAATCCAGTTACCACTGTGGACAACTGCAACTCACCCCGTACAGGGTAACTCAGAGCAATGGTGCTCCACATTCCTCAAAATGTGACGTGTGGCAGTACCAGCCCTTCTACCATGTGAGACTGATCCCAGGGGAAGAATGTATACAAATTTAAAGTATAAATACATTTTATAGGAATATGACATTTTTTCTGACATTATTTAACAATTTATTTTATTTATTTATTTTTTGCAGTTTTTGGCCAGGGCTGGGTTTGAACCCACCACCTCCGGCATATGGGGCTGGTGCCCTACTCCTTTGAGCCACATCAATCCATGACAGATTGAAAATAAAAACTATTTTAAAAAGTATAGAATACAAAGACCAAATGATTTCATACAAGGATCAAGGGAGCAGGGGCAGTTGTATCCCACTTCCCATCTGGTCAGTACAGTGCTAAAACAATATCCAGGAATATTTATTCCCCAGGCCTCCAAGCACACAGACTTCCAGCTGTGTGCAATAAAGTGGTGATCTGCTAGTGTCATTACTAGTGACTAGAAGGTCACTGCTAGAGTCTGCTACCAACTTGGGTCAATAATGCCTTTCACGAAACTAAGAAATTAATCCAACCATCTCATCTCTATAATCATTCTGTTAATGAGTTAAAGGCTAACTAAGCATGTTTGCTGTATACTACAAAAGGATAACAGAAGGCTAGAATTAGTTCACGCACAGATAAAATAATACTTTCATTCAAAAGTATCCATGTTTCTACTGAGAACGCCTCTTGCTCTTTCTCCATCCCAGGAAGCCAGAGTACTGACATTAAGTACTAAAGTTCAGAAAACAAGATATTCCCACCCAGGATTCTGAATCTTGAGCCAGTGGCCCTAAATGAAGGGATGACTAGGCTCATTTTTGTCAGTTAGCCGCTTCCTGGGAGGGCGGAGGCCTCCCTTGTTTTCTAGCCTTATCCACCGTGTCTCCCAGCTCCCTGCTGATAATGTGAGCCTCCAATGTTTTCCTAATAATTTCTGTTTTTACTTAAGACAGCCAGAATCCCAATATATTAACTGAAGTCAAGAGTTATTGTGATGATACAAAGTATGAGGTGAAAAATCAGAGCTCTGATTCATGCCTATTCGGTAATTCCCTGAAGAAAGAAGGTCAGCCTCTTTGCCAATCTTGGTCTCCATTTTCACAATTGTAAACATGAGTAGTTCAGCACTGTGCCACAAGGAATTAGTCTGTGAGACATTCCCTGAATAAAGAGTTCTTCCTTTGGAAAACCTAATTGCATGTTGGCTTATTTGAGTTTCTGGAAATTCCTCTAGTTAATTATTTAATTTGACTTTAACTTTTAATTTGACTTTCCAAGCTTAATCATGGAAGTCCTATTTCAGAAAACATTAACATCTCATAGATTTGGTCATCCACAGAATATCTTGGCAAGAGACATTGGCTCTAGCAGTTCATTTGTCTTTGAATTTGTATGTACCTGACATTGAAGTTTATCAGTAAACACTCATGATGCCTTTGAGGAGTCTCTGTATTAACCCTCTGTAAGGTATTCTTAAACTTCAGGGTATATGAGAACCACCTGAGGAGCTTGTTGTATAATGTGGGTTGCTAAGTTCCATACAAGGTCGACCAACTCAGATGATTCTCGAATAAAGACAAGGAATTAGAGTTCAGAATTACTCCACAGGTGATTATGTTGTAGGCAGTCTTTAGTCTACAGTATGAGAAACACTGTCTTATGTAACATTACAGTGTTAAGTAGATTATGTTTTTCATCATTAGAAAAAGCAAAAAGTCGGGGCAGTGCCTGTGGCTCAATAGAGTAAGACGCTGGCCCCATATGCTGGAGGTGGCGGGTTCAAACCCAGCCCCCGCCAAAAACTGCAAAAAAAAAAAAGAAAAAGCAAAAAGTCATAGTTATAATAACATATCCCACTGGTCAGCCCAGATGAGGCAAGCTCACAGACAACTTGTTAACATCCTCTCAAATTTTTCTGAATAGCTTTGATCCCAAATTCCAAAATATATAATATTAAAATGTGAATGCGGTTTTAGCTACAACTCTGAGGTCAATATTTACACAACATCTACTTAAAGTCTGAATAGTCACAAGTGGGCACTGTGATAGGAGCCTATAGTCCCAGCTCTGCAGAGGCTGAGAAAGGAGGGTTGCTTGAGCCCAAGAGTTTGAGGCCAGCCTAGGCCACATAGTAAGATCTCGTCTCTAAAAAGGAAAAAAAAGAAAAAGAAAAACCAAATACTCCTATAAAGGAGCAGTCTCTCAGATGTCTCTCTCACGCCTGCTACCCACCTATAGCTTATTCAGTCTCACCATAAACTTAGTGAGAAATCAAGGTTAAAGGAGTAGGGAAGAAATTTAAGTAATCTAATTTTATGACTTATTAGCAACTCAAAGAATCTGATGATAGGAAGACTGGAATGAATAACGAAAATGTTATTTTTAGACCATCTGTGAATTTCATTTGCTCTCATTACCACAAATAGTGAAAAATTAGCTGTCAGAAATTTCAAAGCAAGATAGTAGAAATAATAGAAAAACTGAAATTAATCAAGTCATCATCTTCTAAAAAATGTTTTTCTGTTAGAATTCTTCAGTAAATAAGATAAAGATAACGATACTTTGTTTATAACCCACTGTACATTTTCCTACCAGAAAAAAAGATGAGTTATAGAAATCAATGACATTTATTGGGGACAAGCAAACTTTTTGTTTTGGGGCCACTAGTTATATTTACTGTAAGAAAATCCTGCAGAGGATTCACAGGGTTTCAGGATAATTCACTTTTATCTTTATAGCCCAAATGTATAGACGACTTGTTTGTAAATAACTTGCAGGAAAACAGTCTCACATCTAAGACAGTTGTGTCTTATTTTATTTTGTTAACCAGAGTTATAACCTCTTTACAACAGGGAAGTGCTTATTCTTTGACAATTCCATAAAACTGGTATCCTGGCATATATTTTTGACAGAGTTTCGTGTAACAAAAAGAAATCTGTCTAAAGGTTTTCAAATTTTCCTCAGATTTATGAACCTCATTTTATCCCTCTTGCTACACAGTTGTTTTGGCTCAGTGTATATAACATATCAACAGCTAAAAACAGAGTGTTACAAAAATTAGTACCATACCTCCTCATGTTCACAAAGTTACATCCTTTCTATTTTCATAAATTTATATTTTATGAATCACTGTAATTACTATTTACAATCCTGCATCAAAAGTTAGATTTTAAAACATGAAATTCTTATGGATCCTGAAGAAAATCAGGGATTTAATTTTTTTTTTTTTTTCCCTTGCAGTTCTGCACTGTCCCAAGGGTGGCTGCATTCTGAAATCTGTGACAATCTCTGGAAAATTAACATGCTACCCAATTGAAGAATGACTAAGCAGATCTTGATTATGCTATTTTGTGTTCAAATTTTCAAGTCCTCGTACCTATCCCAACTTTTTGGAGGCCCTTTCACTACGACTACTAAAACTGTCCAAACTTGGAACTAAGGCAAGAAATTTTAAGATAAAGCTGAGCTGGATTTAATTCCATTCAGAGAACATTGCCTGTAGAATTGTGTTCACAAATATGTATTAGGATTTGGTTTCTCAGAAGGACCTGCTTTGTAGATCCAGGGTACTTTTAATTTCCCAACTTGGTTCCTGGTTTGCTTAGCCAGCTGCCTCCGTGTGCCGTCCACACCTGAAAAAGGGTGGGGTGGGGGGGGTTTACAGTGTTGTGGCTTATTAACCAGGTACTTTCCATTCACTCAGTCAACAATTAGAAAACAGAAAGAAAAAAAAGAAAGACAGCCTCCTACTTTTTTTTTTTTTGTACTACAAATAAGAAGACGGAGACGGAAACTATTCAACAAATAAGGAGGGAAACTCCCACATATTTCACCTTGACCCAGCCGGACTCGTCTGAACCACTCCTGCCCCTAGTGGAAATATAGAACCATCGCTCGGTATCTGGAACTGGAAACCGAAGCTTGTTTCCATTGCGGGGGACTGAGTTCCCTCTCTCGGTTTAGCGTGGTAGTGACAGGACCCGAGGAGCTGAGGAAGCCAGCAGCTTCCCCGACACCGGGCCAGCCAACACCTCTCCCCACTTGCATCTAACTTTCTGAGCTGCTAGCAGGCACAACTAACTGCCCTCCCACCTCCTCTCCGGAGCTTGTCTCTCTCTCCTCCCTTTGTTGCCATCTGTAACTTCTTTGTTCCGTTTACTAAAAAGGTGACGCTTAAGGTCAAAAGAGTCACAGAAACAAGCAAACGCTCACAGCCACCATCAGACCCAGGGAAAAAGCAGGGCTGTCCAGCCAAGGACTGAGGCTCCGACTGGAGGAGCGGAGAGAAATCTGGGCCGGTAACTCGGGGAATAGCCCCTACAGAGTGGTTCGATTTTCCAAGGGCTGAGAAGACCCCAGACAGCCCGGTGACGAGCCCGAGGAGAGCTCCTTAAGTCTGGAAGCAAAGTGGGCAGCGCGCTCCCCCGGAGCCAAGAGTGTTGGGGGCGGGGAGAGGCCCCTGGACTCCACTTTGTATGCAGCAGCTGCGGGGCAGTGAGTATCTCCGAACAAAGCGCGCAGCGCGGGGGTGAACGATCGGGGTTTGCTCGCAGCTGCCGCCTGCTCTGAGCGAGTCTCCCACCACACCCGCTAGGCGAGCACTGGGGTGCAAGGGTTCGGGGGGGGGGAGGGAAAAGGGGACGCGGTGTGCCATTCCTGTTGCGCGGCTACGCATCAGTTCTTTTGAACGATGGGAATGGCAACCAGCAGAGCCAAGGGGGAAAAAAGAGCTAGAGTGAGCAAAACAAAGAGCGAGTGTGGGCCGCGGTGACTTCATGCCTCACCAATGTCCCGCCCACGCTGCTCGGAGCTGTTGGCGCTGCCGCTGCCGCCGAGGCCGCCGCCGCGCCTGCGGGGCTCGCAGCGAGGAACTCTGGAGCGTGGGGCGGTCTCCTAGCAACTAGAGGCCGGGTGTGCGCCCAGCTACCCGCAGGTCCCGAGCCCCCGGGGGGCCGGGGCAGGACCACCTCTCCCCCACCCATCGCCGGCTCGCCTCTGTCGCATCCTCGCCGGGTGCACCCCAGAGCGCGCCGGCTGCCTGGGCTCTGGGCGGCAGGACTCCTGAGCCGTTCACTGGGGCCAAAAGGACAAGGGTAGGAAGCCCTCGCCCCGCCAGACCCGGCTCCCGCGCCGCCCCCCCGCCGCCTCTCCCCTCCCGCGCTCCGACCGAGAGCTCCACTCCACGCCGGGCACGGAGCGGCGATGTCTCGCTGGGTGCCTGCGGGTGCCGCCGGCTGCTTCTAGGGCGCCCCCTGAGCCGCCTCCCCCTGCTACTGGCTCCCCGAGCTTCCTCCCTCGCCAGCCAAGACGCTGCCGCCTTGTCGCTGCCCGCTGCTCCGCTGATGAGTCTGCAAAAGTGCAACTAAGTGGAGCTGGCCTCTCTGCCCACCTGTGGACGACGCTCGCGCCCATCGATGCGCCATCGACTTTTTTTCCCCTTCTGCCTCGCCGGCGTCCCCTCCCACAGATGCAGCATCACCCAGTGAATGTACATTAGGGTGGTTTCCCCCCACCCCAGCTTCGGGCTTTGTTTGGGTTTGATTGTGTTTGGCTCCTGGCTAAAGCTGATTTATGCAGCAGAAGCCCCACCGGCCTCAGAGAAACAAAAGCTCTTTTCTTTGTCCCGGAGCGGGCAGCGGAGACCTCGCTGCCGTCGCCGCCCCCAGCCCTCGGCTGTCGAAGGAGGTGTTTCTCGCGGAGACCGCGGGACCTGCCGTGCCGAGCCGGGAGGGCCGCGGGGCCCCTGCGATGTCGAGCGGCGCCCGGGCCCGTGTACCTGCACCGCTCGCTCGGAGCCGCGGGGTCCGCCTGCCGGGCCTGCGGGAGACGTCCTAGCGACACTCGGCCCGCAGGCCCCGAGGTGCGCCCAGGAGGCGCAAGCGCGCGTCCTCCGTCCGGAAAGCAGCCAGGCGGCGGGCGTGGGGCGGGCTGCTTTGCATTATGTGCGGCTCGGCCCTGGCTTTTTTTACCTCTGCGCTGGTCTGCCTGCAAAACTGCTGGCGAGGTTCTGCCTCGTTCCTCCGGGCGGCCTGGGTGTTTTCACTTGTTCTTGGACTGGGCCAAGGTGGTAAGTTGTTTTGTTTTGTCTTGTTTTGTTTTCTTCTCTTCCCCAAAGGTCTTGGGCTGGAGCGAAGACCTGCCCCTCCAGACCATCCCGGCCAGGTACGTTTTAACGCTGCGGTGCCCGCCTGTCCTCCCTGCGAACTTCCAAAGGGCGGCTGTGCGGCCGTATCCTCCATCTCAAGGCGGCCTTTGGGAGGCCAGGTGTCAAAGCATTTCTGCCCGGGAGTGATGGCAGAGAACTGATTATTCCAGGAGACTCTGGTGTTGCTCCTGGATGTGGGGAAAGCAATAATAGAATGAAAGTTTAGAAAGCAGGGAGTTGTCTTTACATAAGCCATTTAGGAGTTCTGGTCCATTCTTGAGGCGTCATCTGTGCAGAATGTGCTCCCCATTTTTCTAGCATTTGGATCTACTCACCACTCACTTGCATTTGACTCAAGATTGTGGATAATCTGGTTATAAGTGGAGTAAGTCTTCTATTTTTGAGTCCAGAAAAGAAAAAGACAGCAACAGGCGAATTTCTTCTATTCTAATGCTTAATCTGAATGAATTAAACCCAATATCCATGCTGTAAGCCGCTGTACTTTCAGCTTTGTTAAAAATAAATAAATAAATAAAAAGCTTTCCTACCTAATTGATCCCTGGGGGATCAGTCTCTCAGACTGAGAACCAGAGAGAGCCCTGGGCAGGACTGACAGCTTTCAGTCCAAGCAAGCCACTTACTTAGGAGTTACCTTGAGATGGAGAGGTTACCTTTTTATAAATTTTATTGTGTTCCTCCATAAAATGAAGATAATAATTCCTGCCTTCTCTGAGTCCAGTGAAAATTTCAAGTTAAATAATGCATGAGAGAATGTTTTAGGACTTCTGGTTTTTGTAATCAAAATCAAATATAAGGTGGTAGCATTGGATTGCTACCAAACCATAAAGCTAAGGAATAGTACTAATCATCAGCATAGAGTGAATTCTTACAGATACCCAATATAGGCCAAACATTTACTTTTGTCAATGCAATGACTATTGCCATACTTTTTTTCTTTTTTCTTTTTTTTTTTTTTTTTTTTTGGCCGGGTCTGGGTTTGAACACCCCACCTCTAGTATATGGGGCCCTACTCCTTGAGCCACAGGCACTGCCCCTACTTTTTTTTTTTTAATTTCACTTTTTCTCTGCTTGATCACCAAGCCTTTACATTCTATTGCATCCTTTCTCCGACCTCTCAGGCGCAAGAAGAGTTTAATTAATAGCTGTAATTGTTTTGTAGACTAAAATTTACTCCTACGCTTTGGGTTGATGTGCCAAGTTTCTGCCTAAAGCTAATTAAAACAGTTAAGTCATAAACATAGGGTTTAGAATGGAAATATCCAGTGAACTTTACTTAATTGTTGCATATATAGTTGTCGAGTATTTGTTTCAGGAAGATTTATTCAGTTATGTGAAATGGAGACAATTAGTGTAAACTTGTGGTTATTTTTTGGCTTATATTTTAATTTCAAAATAAGTGAAACTTAAGGGAAAGGAAAAAGTAACATTCATTACTAGTTGTCTCTTAAATGGAACTTGCATTTGTTGCAGCACATTTTCCTCTGAGCCTAATTCCATATTGTTTCATTAAGTAATAAAGTGTTTTTCTATATTTAGTAAACACACACATTAGTAAAATGATCACAATTTGTGTCTGTTAACAGAGTATTTTTTTCTCAATGCATAGGCATAGGAAAAAGTCCTACTTGCCTCTAGAATTTACTAGTAATAGTATTATTTTTAAATATTCATCATGGCTGTAGAGTAGTCAAGTTCTTGTGAAATAGCATTTTGTATTTCCATCCAGAGACTGTAACTTATTTGAAGCAAATATTATGAATGGGCCCCTTTGCACCTGCAGACCTGAAAAGCGAATGTTTATCTGAAGTCAGAACAAGGCATCCTTTTCCCAGTCTTCGTCAATATACAAAGGTTTTCAATGTATACTGATTTGCATGGCAGTTAAAAACATGCAAAAAATTTAAATTATAGCCAATACAACTCAGAAAATTAGAGAACAGCGTAAACTGTTGTACTTTTGTGATATAGCTACAAGTCTCAAATTATATGTCTTTACAGTGCAAATTAGATGCTTAAAGCAGAATAGAAATTTAGGTATCAGTTAGAAAGGAAATCTTGTTCCCTCTCACAGTAGTTCACACCAAGAAAATGTTGAGGGCAATAAAGCAATTCAAAGAGACCATAACATGTGTTGCATAAGAACAACATAACTTTGGATTAAATTCTTGAATTAGAATTTATAGGTCTAGCCACACTGCTGTTTCCACATTTGCATATTTTAAGAGAACTTTTGTTACATAAATTTTTATATAGCAATATGTGTGACACATTTCAGAAATCTCAATGTGTTCAGCTATCAGCTATTTCTTTTCAATAACAGCCAACTGAATTAGCATTGTTTTCCTATAAAACATACTTCACAGCACAAATGTTCTCAGAAGTTTTTTATACTTAACCTAAAGTAATTGCCTATGTAAGACAACCAAGGCATGATTTTAAAAATGCTATTTCACAGGCCAGTCTTCCAATGTATTTTCATAATAAGCATGCAAATTAACTCTATGTTAATGCAGCTGAGACACTTAGTGTTCAGTCAAGACGTCATGGATTCTTGCCCTGTGTGTGAAAGCAGAGTGGCTGATGTGATTTGAAAAATGCTGGAAAGATTCCCATATCCCCAAATACCTGCTTCTCCTGATAAGAAATCATCTGAAATTTCACCACCTAATTGATTCCTTTGAGTTAAACGTGCAGTTTACTCTGTCTTTTTGTTAATTTTTAACATTGTATTATAAGCATTTTCAAACATGTAACAGAAGAAGCGAGAATGGTATAAACAGCTGCCATATACCCATCACCCAACTTCTTTAACTGTCAGCTCAAAACTATCAACCGCTTACTCTTCTCCCATCCCCACCCTCAAGTAAATATTTTGAAGCAAATCTCTCAGATCATCATACTTAAAAATATTTCAGCAAATCAAAATTACCCCTGGAGGAGAAACACACTGTTAATCTGAAAGTGTGAGTTGTTACAGCGGGAATGGGTGCCAGGAGAATGTTTATGGGAAAGGGAGGGATGACAGAAAAGCAAGAAGTAAGGAAAGACAAGGACACTGTTTCAACTATTTACTTTCAATGGTTCTATGATGGTGCCATTTAAAATAGTTTTTGTTAAAAAGTATGCAAATGTAACAGGTTTTGATATAAGGTATGTGAACAAGAAAAAAGAACACAAATACACTTTCCAATGAATTGCTTTATCCTGATGGAATCACAGCAGGTATACGTTGAAAGTTGCAGTTTTAAGAATCCACCCCTCCTTGTATCGTCAGCTTTCCTCTTCTTTACTAGATCATCTGTTCTATAGCAGTATCCACATAGGCTACAATATCTCTCATCTTCCGTTTTTAGCTGCCCTTTTGCTATAAAAGTCTTTGAAAGAATTTTCCGTAACTCTCGTCTCCAATTCTCCTCACCTTCTATTTGAATCCACTGATGCCAGGCTTTCTTTGTCACCTCCATAGTTTCACTCTGTTAAGATTGGGATGAACTCCTGTTGCCAATCCAATGGTTGATTCTTAGTCTTCATCCTGCTTAATGTATCATTTGTGGGTGGGTTGACACTGTCGACCTTACACTCTTCGGAAACATTTCTTCCCTTGGCTTCCTGGACCCATACTCCCTTGATTTAAACTTTTCGTCTTCTGATTTCCCAATCTTTGAATGTAAGAGTGGTCCAAGATTCAGTCCTCAGAATTCCTCTTTTCCACATATTTTCTACTTTTCTCAGTGTTATGAGCCCACTGAGTCAAGTGGCCAATCCAGTCTTTGCCCTTAAACATCATTTCTTTACTGATACCTCGCAGCTCTAAATCTGAGGTCAGATATAGTCCTGACCTTTTATCCCATCTCCAGTGGGTACAGCAAAATGGGCAACATCTCCACTGGGTATCTAAAGGCAAAATGAACCTTAGTGTATTCAAAACCAAACACCCAACCTTCTCACCTGGGTTTCATCATAACATCGAGAAAAGTAGAAATATAGTCCTTGTTTTTGAAACAAGAGGACTGAAGCATGTGGGAGATGAACATTTTCCCAGTGTCATTTAACTAGTAAGTGGAAGAGATGGGATTTGAACATAGCAAAGAAAGCCTGAAATATCCTTTATTATCATAGCTTCCTAAAAAGCCTTCTTCATGTCAGACCTTTGTCTTCATTTTCCCTCTCAGAATCTTCCATAGCTTCCCATTGTCTTCAGTTTCCTTAGCACAGCATATAGCTCCTTCCCAGCACACACAGGCCTAAGCCCATGCTGCCCTGCTGATGCCCCAGCTCCACCCCTGCCTGTGGCCTCCTTGAGTGGAAAAGCTGCACCTGTTGTTTTGGTGTCTCCGATGCCTTGCACACAGTAGGTCCTGACCTGATAAGTTATGTGAGTAAATGACTCCATGGATGATGTAAGAACAATAGGGAGCAATTCAAAATTGAGCAGCTCAGCAAATAAGCCCTAATCAACTCTAATCCTCACTAGAATTTGAACTTAGAGAAATAAAGTTTTCTTTTAAAAGTGGGTTACACCATAAAAGACGTTTGTTTCTGCTTCTCCAGTCCACTTCAGAAAGCAATCTCTTGACCTTGTAGGCAAAGCTGTAGCAAAGATTAAAAGCTGAGACTTAGTACTCTTTAATCTTATTTTTTAAAGTTGGTTTTGCTTTCAAAATTTCTGTGACCCTTATTTTTATTGTTGATAATAAAGTACAAAAAGAAATCCTGATTCTTCACCCTCAGTGCCAATTTTATTTTATCTTGTTTTTTAAATTTTTAATTTTTCAACTTGGGAGTGTAGATTTCAGTTGCCCTGAATGTACATACCCCTCGGTATTAATTTTAACATAGATTTCGCACACTGGAATTTGTAGTCATTTTTAACCAAATACTTTAAAAAATAACAAGAAAACAAGTATTGTAACTCATTTAATCACTATCCATCCAGACTTTATTAAAGCACCTTAAAGCTATATTGACAGATATTATACTGACTTCTGCAATTAAAAGAATGACAATCGTTTATCTTTATGGAGTATTTTCAGTAGGCCAGGCACCCTCCTGGACATAAAGTAGGAAAATACATCCTTTAAGGATCACATCTCTCTGAGTTGTGTACTGTTATTCCTGTTTTATAGGTAAGCAAACCAATTACAGAGGCATTGAATGAGTAACTTTTCCAAGATCTCTTAGCTAATAAGTAGTGAACACAAAATTCAGACCTGTGTGGTTTGAGTCAGGATTCCCAGTCACCATTATAATCTCATATACTGCCTCCTATGAGTAAAAAGAATCCTTACCCTGGGCCTTGGAGGGTCTAGTTATGACACTTCTCTGCCCGTGGCTCTGACTACAGGCAGGGACTCCATGGGGCATGCCCCTCCAGTGTGTCACTCCCTGTAGATCAACTTCATAAGCCTCTGCTGAGACAGCCCCAAGCTACTTTCAGGGTCTGACTTCTGCTGGTCAGCTCTGCTCCTTGCAGCCTGGGTGCTAAACTCTAGGTGAGGGAGAGCAAAGGCAAATAAATGATGCTGGAGAAGAAAACAGGTTTGGAAACGCAGGGTGGAGTGTCCATGCAGGTGAATGACAGGTTACTAGTGGTGCAGAGCAAATGTAGACATTTGAGAGAAGAGAAGTGGATCACAGCCTGAAGGGGCAATGCTTCCTTCACACACTGCCAGAAATCCAAAGACTTGGAAATGCTAAGCTCAGGCCCTAGCCTTCTAGGTCATTATTAATGTGCATTTGTCAAGGAAGGAAGATGCAATTTATTTTGCCTACTGGTTTCTGAGCCTGTTTTGTAACTGTTAAAAATTTAGTTTTGTTCTGCCTGCTGCCAAGTGTACTCTTGACTCTGAAAAAGTTCGGGGCAGATTTGTCTACTATCTTAACTATTACTGGGGAGAAGGATGAACAACAAATAAAAGCATCAGAGTCCATCGCATAAGGAGAACTACCTTGTGTCAAGGTGATATTTTTATTTTGGTAACTAATCCCTTTTGGTAAGTTCCAAGATGTTTACAGATCACACTGAGTTCTCTCTTACAAACTGTTATAGTGAGAGTCCTCTGTGTCCATATTTGTAATTTAGTTTTCCTTTTTATTTTCCCCTGTTACAAGAAAAAACATTTTACTGACATGAGTCACCTAATGTGGTCACATTACTCAATATTTAACATCTATAAGTAAATGAATATGTAGGGAGGAAAATACACCACGCTGCCTTCATCAAATAAGTGGAGTATTTTTTCAATTTAAAATCAATCTTAATGTGACCTTCTTTCTACTTTTGTGGTAAGTAATTTAATATAATTCACACACCAAAATAAATGTAATGGAAGTCAAAATGGCTTTCACTGGGATCTCATAATGTAATGAAAACAGTCCTACCTTTCAACAGAAGTGCTGGGATAAATTCTTGCTAAGAAACTACTCATATTGAACAGATGTGTTAAAACTGTCTTCCCTGAGTTATTTAAAAAGACCTCCAACTAATACTAGTTTAGGAAATAGGATTATTAAATTAAAATTGCAAAATTATAGTTGGCATTATCAGATATATACTCTTAAGATGATTTTAAAAGTTGCCATTATTTTGAGTGCTGTTATCCAAAGTACTAAAAGGTTTTTTTTTTTTTGTTTTTTTTTTTGCAGTTTTTGACGGGGGCTTGGTTTGAACCCAACACCTCCGGTATATGGGGCTGGTACCCTACTCCTTTGAGCCCGTGACGGGCGCCACCCCCTAAAAGTTTATATTTTGAAACGGCATATAAGGTCTTTAAATGTGGCCTTTCATGCTGACCATATCAGTGAGCTCATCATCATTGTTACAGTGGTTTTAGAAAAGACTTTTCTCCTTGCCAGGTGTTTTTTGTTGTTTCCGTGTATTTTAATGGACAAATACTGTTAGATTTATCAAAGACAGAGTCTATTACCATTCCAGATGAGTATTGGTGCAGTTTGTTTATTCTAGAGGATTGCCAAAAAATTCTCAGTCCCTAGATAGTTCAGAGTAAGAAACCAGAGTAGCTGTCAAGGGCTAGTTCAAGCCAAAGTCCATGGGAGAGGCTGAGCTCGGAAGCAGGAGGAAGTGCTGGTAATGAGGACAGGAGGTTGGAAGACTGGAAACATTTCAGCATTGAAGGATTGCACCAAATATGTCTTATTAAGTATGGCCAGGAATGTTTTTATGTTTTCCTGATTTGGGGCCCAACTTGGAGTTTGGCCAGGAATGTTTTCATGTTTTCCTGATTTGGGGCCCAACTTCCTTTTAGAATACAAAGTACTGATATTTCAAGATCTTCCAGTGGTCGATGAAACCACAGTTGAAAGTACTGTGGTTCCACATGTACGTGTGGTTCCAGGGTTCTTCCCTTGGAATTGAGCCACAAGCATTTTCCCTGATTTTTGTGGGAGCCATACATTTGGTATAATTCCTTAGTAACTATTGGAGGTAAGTGGAGAGAGGGGCTAAGTTGAATGCTTCATCCTCATGGAATGAGAGAATCCCACCATGTAAAGGAGATTTAGAATATAATGAGGTCAAACAAAGAAAAAAATTAAAGAAAAAAATTCAAAACTCTTCAAGGACTGGGTTGAGAAGATACAAGTTAACAAATGCCAAACTAAGGAATATCTTTCCTAATTGTCTGCTGGAGAAGGGCTAAGAAGCCAGTCTTGATATGCCTGGTCATGTAAGGTATTCATTGACTGTAGAACAAAGGATGAAAGAAAGTTTAGGGATGGGCTCGGTATTGCTGTAGAACTGGCTGTTCTATTTGGAAACAAAGAAGCCATTGTAGCAGACCTGTTTTGTTGGCAGGAGAATTACAATGACCTGGTTAGGCTGGTCTCTTTCTTAGTACCCTGCATATCTCCCAAAGTAGCTCTCCGTCATCTTTTTGTGTGTTTGGTTTGGACTTTTATGGTGAATTGAAGATAATTTGATCATAATTTATAGATGAGAACCCTTTAGAAAAGACAGATGGAGCCTACCTTCCAAGAAAATTTATCTGGCAGGTGATATCACACACACACAAGATCACCCACTCAAGAAGGGAGTCACAGTTTTAAGCATCTAGAGTTTGGGTTAAAATGATTTATTTTGATGAGTGTTTCAATTGTAACCAGCTAGAACAAGAGCATTAAGGTGAAGGCCAATAGATACAAATTCAATGCCAGTAGAATATCAGAGTAACCTCTTCTTGCCTCTGGAATTGGTAATAGAAATATGAGGACTAAATGTTATTAGTATAAGACCTTAGCTCAGAGGATTAGGCATGATTGATACCTTGTGAGGAATCTAAGGCCACAGGATGCTCAGTGACATCTGATGGGACTGTAATGGCATGAAGGGATGGGAAGGGGCTCCTGAGAACATGTCTGTGGCCCACCTCAAGCAGCACAGTATAGCTGGAGAACAAGACCCAGAGCACCCTGGTAGGGGAAGATGGTGCTAGTAGATATGTCCAGGGCTAACCATTGGCTATTTAAAGGTCAGCGTAGCATTGACGCCATAGCTCACCGTTCTCTGATGTGGGATTATCTGGTGATAGTCATGTAGGGGGCAGAGATTGACTTATAAAGTCAGACATCAGGACTTTATGGATTAAATTCTAACTCTCAGATACGAGTTGATTTCAAAGTTAAAAAAAAGACAAGCGGCACTTCTCACTGAACTACTTGGCAGAGCAGAAATGTCAGTTAGAGCAATCACTGGACGTTGACTCCTCATCTTCGCAGGGAAAATTCTCAAATATTGCATGTGATGTTTTCTCCTATACTGGATAATTATCAATTGTTTTGAATTTACTTTTTTTCAACAAAAAAGCCCAAGTGTGGAACAAAGTTATTCTCAGTCTTTTGGACAAACTGGATGCTTCTGTCCCTATGTTAACTTCAAGCTCCAGAATGCACCAGGTTTAGGCCTTCAAGTTCTGTAAGGCTGGACCTACCAGACCTGACACATTTGACAGTCTTTCTTAGGGGTCCTTATTGACAAACAAAGAACTAAATAACCAGTAAATCCCAAGAAATACTAAATTGCCTTGCCTTTTGGAAGCCCACCTTTCAAGCCTAGTGACACAAATTTCCCAGGAGGAATTTGCACTCCCGAACACTTTACACTTAATAGTGCCACCTCACCTTTCCAGATCTTTAAGGATAGTGTACAGTGAATTGCCTAGAATGGTCCAAGTGACTTAGTTATAGAAGTCCAGGGTATTGGATATTGCCCAGATAAACAGGAACCTCTTCCATCCAAAAGATCACAGGATATGTCACATAAACACTGGGAGACTATCAGGGAGTCTGGGAAGGCATTACCAATAACTTAAATACTCATGGCATATTTGGTAAAAGATTAATCATTCAATTTTTTTTCCCTAAATTATTGGTATGCAAAGGTGAAATGTGGTGGAAATCTGGGTGCTTTCAGATTTTGCCAGGAGGCAAAAAATTAAAGGCCACAGGTACTCATGCTGCACAGGAGAACACAGATGCCTAAAAACAGAGTTTTTATGAGACTGGTTGTCAATTGTTTGGGAATCCAGACCAGAAGGGGCAGATAAATTGACTATCTCTGCATACTCAATGGATTGGAATGTGGGTCTGACAAGGTGAGGAGACATTCTATAGTTCCAGACATGGTAAGGGAGGAACTCATCCAAACAGGAGTTGATCGTATATTTTAAAAGGGAGCTTGGGAGTCCTTAGCAGAAGTCTTAGGGTTGACCCTGAAAGGGGTTAAGTGTTGGAAGACAAAAGAGACCTGAAGATCAAGGAGAAACTTAGCAGTAAATAGGGGACCTTGGGCTCAGGTGTTATAGATTGGTCCTGAAGTACTGGATGTTGGGGGACAATTTTGTATCTCCAAATAGGTTGCTGCTATTTTGCCTCTTGCTGTTGATCCAACTGGAGGGGCTGACTCTCAGTAGCAACCTAATGATATGGTGTGATTTTTAACAGGCAGCATATATTTGGGAGCCAGACAATGGAGATGCAATCATGCAATAAAGGGCCTGGGAAATGCTTTAAGGAAGTTTTCTCTGCCCCTCCTGTCTCCCCTTGAGGTGACATCCTTCTGTTATCTGCTGCCTGCTCCTTTTTATAGCACACTTGCTAAGGTTCTGCCTTATGTCAGGTTTTGCTTCACACAGGCAGGTACCCAATCCCTAAAGACTCTGCACAGTGCCATGACTTAACTACAGGGATTAAATAATTAACAAAAAATTACAGATGGAGGAACGCCATCAAAATCATTACCACTTCAGAAATCCTTCGATTGAAATTATTTTTTCTTTACTCTCAGATGATAATGTCCTTCCTCTTTTCACTAAATCTTTGCCCATTTTCTGCTTTCTAATCAAGCATCTTTTAATAACACTAACAGACCTAGCCATGAGCCAGGTGAAAAGCAGTTCCGATGAAACCCTAGTTACTTAGAGTACATGTGAAAAGTAGTGTTTTAATGAATTAAATTCTATGGTCATTCATATTCTGACTCCTACTTTTGAAAATCTTTTTAAGAGGTACATATATACTTCCTTGTCTTGGTAAGTACGCCATTTAAACTTGTTGATATTTGAAGACAACGTGGTGGTTATCATTTGAACAGATTTGCATAGCCTCACAGTTACCATTCAATCAATAAAGCAGAAAGTTGTGGTTGCACACCTGTCCCATGCAATTGGCATTGGACTGGTTGCTGAGGGAAGTAAGACACCACCCAGGTGGGATAGCTGGCCCTGAGGAACCGTGTGAGCACACAATACAAAATAGTGACGTAGGGCAGAGGTGGGTGGCTTCAGCTGTCGGGCTTTAGACTTCTGATTCAGACGAGCCAACTGTGTCTGCATGCAACACCGACCTCCAAGTCTTTTTAAAATATTGATACTTAGTTTTAATGTTTCCTATCCTTTATCAAGAAATTAAAATGTAGAGAACTGATTATGTGAGAACTGATTATGTGAACTGATTATGTACTATTTACTTAGATTTTACAATACACACAGTCCACCTTTTTTAGGCAGAGTGAAGAGTGTATTTCCAGAGACAATCTTAAACATACATCAACATAAAGCAAAATCCAGGCTGTGTATTGCAGTGGTACTCATGATTACTTCCATTATTCTTAGCTATTAGTAGAAACTGTTAAACGTGTGTGTAAAGATAGGAAGAACAGAAGTGTGTTAGTTTATTGACTGAGTAGACTACGGTATCAGCAAGGCAGAGTTCTTGGACAGTCTATAGAGAACAGTGGTGTCCTGTGTGTGCTGGGAGCGGTGCAGAATGCCCAGCGAAGTGAGTATGTGGCAGGACAAATCTTCCTTAGGGGAGGAATCCAGAGCTGAGTTCCAGAGTTGAATGAGAGAAAGAGACAGAGTTAGGAGAAGATTACCTGAAAGTCACAGAAGGAAGCACATTGAGTCAGAAAGAGAACGAGGGCAAGCACATAGGATGCTTTGCTCAATGCCAGGAAGACATCCTTGTTCATCCTCTCAGCCGACAAGTATGCACTGAGCATTTCCATGATGTCTGGTATTGCTCTGAGCTGCGGGAATGTGGTAGGGTACAAAACAGACATAATACCAGCTATCACAGAGATTACCTTCTAATGGGGGGAGACAGATATTAGACAAAATAGAGATGTAGAGTCTATTGCACACTAGATAGTGTTGTGAGTTAGCACCTTCTGTAGAGAAAAAAAAAAAAAAAAAACCAGCTGGGCAGTCCAGAGAGCTGGAGGAGAAGGTGACATTTCAAATAGGGTGGTTACTGAAGGCTTCACAGAGAAGGTGATTTATCTGGAGGCCTCAGGGTGGGAAATCTGGACAGGATAGTATCTGCCTCAATAATACGTCATTTTAAAGGAGGGAAGGAATTGACATTCTAATCTAATAAATTTTGTAATTTTAACTCAAATCTAATAAGCACTAATTATTATGTATTTTTTTTCAACAACAACTGTGTGGCAAGCATTGTTCAAAGTATGAAAAATAGCATTAGGAAATAAAAAAAAAGTCCTTGTCCTCATAAGTCTTATATTTAGGAGGACAGCAGGCAAAATTAAAAATGAACATGGTTATAAGTAATTATCTAGTTTGTTTGAAGGTGATAAGTACTATTAAAAACAGTAGAGTGGAGACGGATGAAATAGGGTAAGCCTTTTTAAGAATGGTGATGTTTGAGCCAAGTCCTGAAGGCAGTGAGAGAAAGGGAGAATGAGCTTTGTGGGTAACAGAGGAAAGATAGAGAGAAGAAAGTTTGTCAAGCAGTAGGACAGACACATCACACATTGGAGGATCAAAGGACTGCAGAGGCAGGTTGAGTGAAAGACGGGAGGTGATGGATGAAATGGGGATTGCAGAGGTGTTGCAGTTAATGGTAATTACAAAGTCTAAAGCTCTAACTATGGAAGAGAGTAGCTAATCAGGGTGGAAGACAAAATTATTGGAGGAGAACAGAACAAAAAACTGATACATCCAATATTACAAAGATGATGTGTGCGTATACTGCCATTGTTGAGAAGTGACACAAGAGAAGTGTTGTGGAGAATGATAGTGGGCAAGGAGTTGAAATTCTCTATGAATTAGAAAGCGTCCCCTGGGCTTAGTAAATCTGTGTAAATGCCTGCAACAACTCAGGGTAATGGGTGATATGGTTTGAGTTATAAATGTCAAAGCAGATGGTAGCGGTTAGCGATGAGTGAGACAGAATACTCTGCAGATAGCGGTAGAAATCTGGGAGTCTTGGGCTTCTTGTAGGAACTAATGCAAACAGGGATACACGAGATTAGTCTTTAGGAACTCAAGGTAGATTGTGGTGATGATACTATGAGTAGTGGAGGGGGAATGGAGGCTCTGAGGTTTGCTCTTGATGTTTATAGAAGGGAAGGAAGCTGTCTGAGGAAGCCTAACCTAGTTCTGGTGTGAGAAGTTCGCTGTACCCCACCTGCTGCCAAGAAGAAGATGGCCTTTCTTTGGGTGTCTCTGGCCATCTTGACTCTAGGTCAGCAGTTCTCAACCTGTGGGTCGCGATCCCTTTGGGGGTCAAACAACCCTTTCACAGGGGTCACCTAAGACCATCCTGCATATCAGATATTTATATTATGATTCATAACAGTAGCAAAATTACAGTTATGAAGTAGCAATGAGAATAATTTTATGGTTGGGGGTCACCACAACATGAGGAACTGTATTAAAGGGTTGAGGCATTAGAAAGGTTGAGAACCACTGCTCTAGATGATTAAGGTAATTGCTTGAGGAGATATATTAACAACTGAAGATTCGAAGATTCTACCTGAAGTTAGTACAAACCAACAATGCTTTGGCAGTGAGGGGCTTTAGAGAAGACTTTCTAAATTATCTAATATGTGAATATCTCCTCCCTGGAGGAATTTGCTTCTTACTAAATGTATACACGTATTTGTGATAAATTATTCGTGAATAATGCAAAACTAACTAGTAAACAAAACAAATAACTAATATATGTACAAAAAAACCCTACTGATCGTAATGCAAATTTCATAAGTATTTAAAGGTGGAGAGATCAGCTACCTCTGAAGGGAGGCTTTGATGGTGGAGATGTTGCATAAGTGAGATACGTATCTAAATGGGACACTGAAGGAGTGGCAGGATTGTAACAGAGGCAATGCGCAGGGTGGCTCTGCAGGCAGAAAGGGACATGTATTGACCATGGCATAATGTAGCAGGGGGAGAGGAATGAAAGAGAGCTGTAGAATGAAAAACAGGTAAATTTATTGGAACTTTTATGTTATGGTATGCATGTTTGTGTTCCTGCAAAATTCGTTTGTTGGCATCCAGTCCTCAGTGTGATGGTATTAATGGTGGGTTCTGGCGGTGCCTGTACTTCAGTGGAGAGGTCACCAGCCACATACACCATGGCAGGCAGGTTCAAACCCAACCCGGGCCAGCTAACACAACAATGACAACTGCAACAGAAAAGTAGCCAGGCATTATGGCAGGCGCCTATAGTCCCAGCTACTTAGGAGGCTGAGGGAAAAGAATCCCTTGAACCCAAGAGTTTGAGGTTGCTGTGAGCTATAATGCACGGCACTCTACCCAGGGCAACAGCTTGAGACTCTGTCTCAAAAATAAATAAGTAAATAAATAAAGGCAGGTTCTTTGTAAGTTGGCTGTGTCATGAGGGTGGAACTGTCATGAATGGTATTATTGCCTTTATGAAAAAGGCCTGAAGGAACTTGCTTGCCCCTTTGACCATGTGAGGACCCAGTGAGAAGCCACAGTCTATGAGGAAGGGGCCCTCACTAGTGGCCAAATCTGTTGGTGCTTCATCTTGGACTTTCCAGCCTCCAGAACTGTGACCAATAAACTCTGTTGTTTATAAATTGCCCATTCTAAGGAATTTTGTGACAGCACCCTGAATGGACTAAGACACATTACCACTCAGATGGTGGAAACCATCCAAGGATCGAAGAGTTTTTTTTTTTTTTTTTTTAATTTGATTATTTAATATAAGGGCAGTCATGTGATTATAATTTCAAGTAAAGAATCTGGGTAATAGTGTGTGTAGTTATTTGTAGTGATAGATGCTATTTGCAAGAGACTGTAAGAAAGTTGTTACAATAAAGCAAATACTAAACAATGAGGGCCTAAACTAGAATGCAATCAAGGGACTGGAAGGAGGGAACAATGGATGCCAGAGATACGTGAGTAAAAGCAAACGTTCTTGGTGAACTGGCAGGTGGCTGGGACTATGACTTCAGTCAAGATTCAAATCAGAATAAACAGGAAAACAGTATAACTAACAGAAATAGAGTTTTCAGATCAGAAGGAGAAAATAATTATGAGGACTTTCAGATTTTTGAAGTTGCATCAGGAATCTTAAGTGGTGTGTCCAGCAGATTGTTGAAAATCCAAGACAAAAACTTGGGAAAGAGTTTGGAACTGAAAATACTAAGTTGGTGGTCATGTTTGTAAGGAGAGATTTAAAGTCTTGCTATCTTATAGAGCCATGAAGGTGTACAGTTTAGAAAGAGATGTAAAAATAGCTTAAGACATAAGAAGAGGGAATGGAAGAAGTGATGGTGTCTACTCACCATTAATGGGGACATTTAAGCATTGCTAAATGCTAATTGCTCATTGTAACTAGGAAATTACTGTTTGCCTTCGGGTGAACAATTCACTAGGCAGGTAGAGGAAAGATTTTGGCAAGGAGAACTCTTCCTGAAAAGAAAACAAAAACAATGTTGATGAAAAGGAATATTCTTTAGATATTCTTGGTAATATAAAGTTAGGGTTATATCATAAGTGGGAAGATTTTGAAGAAGTGCGTAGGAATTTAAGGAGAAAGAATTAGAATAGTAAATGTGAAAAATATGTAGTGGAAAGTCAATAAGAGATGAATAAAAGGGGGTAGGTGAGGTGAGAAAGAAGCTTAGAGGGGACTCAGCCCTTAGTAGGTTCATGGCATTGCCCCATAAGGCAGCTTCAGGTACTAAGGTTTAGGCTCTTGCTTAGAATAAAATGGAATGGAATGGAATGGAATGGGGGTCTGCCCATTTTTATCAGACCTACTTCTGTTTAGATTCATCTCACTTTTAGAGTTCTTGGATCAGAAGCCCACCTCTGTCCCATCCTCTGTCTCCCCTTGAATTTGTGATGTAAGAACGCTTTCGTGGTTCTGTGATGTAATGCAGTGGCCCCTGCAGAGGGTTCCCTGCTGCAGTTCCTGGTCCCAGAGAGTCCTGATGGCTCTGTCCATGGTGGAAGCTTTGAGGTGTGGAAGTAGTTTGGGTAAAACAAAAACCCCTTTAGCAACATAACGAACGCATTGTCAAAAGTAGAAAAGTGTCTGCTGATGACAACAAAGATAGAGAGGGCATATTAAGACAGAGCTGTGAACTTTGAAAGTATCGAGGTTGATAAGTGTTGGGAGATGAAATTGGAGGGAATCATACAAGTAGCCAGCAAGAGCTAGGAGAATGCTAAAGACCTATTTAAACATTTCCCCATGAAATGATGAACTCTGGATAAAATGGAGTTTTGATGAAGGGGAAATAGCAGCTAGACCATTTTGGAAAGTAGGGAGAATATGGAACAAGAATCTCATAGGACAACATAGTCTAAAGTTCATAACATAATGTTAGTATTAAATTTTCTGAATTTACCAGCTCTGCTGTGAAATACACACATACACACACACACACACACACACACACACACACAAAGTCAATGCCAATGAAATTAAACTGACCAAATATTATTTGAGCATTTTTAAGGTAATTTATCATGGATGATCAATCTGTCCAATAAGATGTAGTAGTTTAAAATCTTTTTATTATAATTCAGAATTTCCTTTTGCCTAAGCCTGAAATAAAGTTAATCTTAGAAAAGATACAAATATTTAAATCACTTTGGCATTGAGAATAGAAAAGAATTTACTATGGAGAATAGAATATAAAGTACAATGTTGATGTATAGTTCAAACTTTATTGGTATTGTGAATGATATTAGTACTACTAATTACTAAGATACTTAGTACTATATTGGTATCACTGCCTCTCTGATTGAGTTTCTTATACTGCTGAGAAGTGGCAAGAAATTCTAAATAGAACATAAAAAATAAGTTTCGAATTTGAAAAGGTTTTGATTGTCTCACAACTGAGCTAAAACCATATGGAAGAGCATGAAAATAATCTGAATAGAAGAAATGCAAATCAAATACTGTAAATCAAATACTGTGTAGGAACAGACAACTTTAACCACTAACTGATCTGTAAGTCCAAGTATTTATATAAGCTGTCATGGACTCACTTTCTTAAAATATGTATAATGTAGTCTCATGTTTTTCTACATATTGGCATATAAGAAATGTATGTTTTCTTTCCTTTTTTTAGCCAACATCTCACACTGTTGCCCAGACTAGAGGGCGGTGGCATCAGCCTAGCTCACAGTAACGTCAAATTCCTCATTTCAAGCAATTTTGCCTCCGTCTCCCAAGTAACACAAACTACAGGCTAATTTTTCTATTTTTAATAAAGATGGGGTCTTGCTTTTCCTCAGGCTAATCTTGGACTTCTGAGCTCAAGGGGTGCTCCTGCCTCGGCCTCCCAGAGTGCTAGGATTCCAGGCGTAGGCACCACGCTAACCAGAAATACATGTTTTCACTGTGCACTAATTGTCCTTTATCTAAGAAATTACAATCTTCCTCGATTAATTTACCGTGCTCATTTTAAATAAACCTTATTGATACAATTACATCAATAAACTGTATTCATTTAAAGTGTCAGTAGGTGGGTTTTTACAGACATCCAGACCTGTGAAAGTACCTTCGGCTACAGTCTCTGTACAGAGCCCTTCCATCTTGCCAGAAGGTTGCATGTGCCTCTTTGCTGACAGTGTTAAAATATAAAACAGTGAATAATCATTGTGCCTTACTGGCAGCTGTTGTGTATAGGGATTTTGGTGACCTTTTAAAATAAATCTTCCATATTATAAATTACATCTTAAACCAGTCTCATAAACTGATAGAATTGTACATGCTATAAAGCAGATGTTCTCTGCCAGTCATGTCATTTTCACTTGTGCTCTACTTTTTAAAATGTGGTCACAGCTCAGTGGATGAACACAGCAAGGAACAAGGGGGAGAATTTTTCCTACCTCATCAGCAAGGAAGCAGGGGCTTAGCAAAGCTGATTTATGAAGCCAAGGTCAGAGAATAGGCAGTGGTTAGGACAAGACCAAATTGCCTTCTTCCCTGTTCCAGACTTGGCTTTCAGGGCAGAACTGGAAATTCACAAATGGAAACAGCAACTGTGAACACCATTTCGTGTGCTACTGCCTGATTAGCGTGCAGCTCAGAGCCATCCCCTGGCAAGAGGTTGGGGAAACACAGTTGTAACAGGAGCAGCTCTCCCCTGTGCTGAACAAAGGGCAGCCAATCTGATTCAGCGAGGTGCTCAGACTGGGGCTTTCAGGAGAAAATGCAGAGTTCCCCTGTGCATGGAAATAAAACATTGTGCAAACAGCACCCAAGTATTCCAGAGGTCCTTGACTTTGAGCATAGAAAACAATTTTACTGGGGAGAATCTTACAGCCTCCTCTTCAGAGTGGGAAAAATCACCTTAGCACTGCTGAAAGCAAAGAGTAATGACATCCTTTATTGTACTCAAGCATTATCCTGAGCTACCAGGGAATTATTTTTGAGTCATCACTTAAGGACTAATAATAATAATAATTAGAAAGGGGTTTTAGTCATATTTTGGAATAGTTGTCCCTTTAATATTATTCTCTATTCCATGAACAACAGTGTTTATGTGTAAAGGCTCTATGGTCAGTACTTAGTTTAACCTGGTCTCTGTGTTTACCTACTGTGTGACTTTGGGATAAGATAAGCCTTCTAAGCTTTAGTTCTCCCTAATGTGGGTATAGCAGTACTTTCCTCATGACATTTTTATAAAATTTCAATGATGAGTGCTCTGGGAGGCTGAGGTGGGTAGATTGCTTGAGGTCAAGAGTTCGAGACCAGCCTGAGCAAGAGCAAGACCCCATCTCTAAAAATAGCTGGTCCTTCTGGCGGGCACCTGTAGTCATAGCTACTCAAGAGGCTCAAGAGGATCATTTGAGCCAGGATTTTGAGGTTGCTGTGAGCTATAACACCACAGCACCCTACCAAGGGCAACAGAGAGAGACTCTGTCTCAAAAAAATAAAATAAAATTTCAATGAAATAATACATATAAAGCGCTTAGTACAAGGTCAATACAGAACGATAACTTAATAACCCTTTGCTATTGCTTTAGTTTTCCTAATTTTAGCCTATGGTATGTATAGATTATCAAGTGGCAGAGTCAAAAGATATAAATACTGTTTAAAACTTTCAAATAGAATTACCTAAAAACCAAATTCTAAGTGAACTGAAACTCACTTTGGATTTTAATTTATTAGTGCTTTTTTTTTAACCTAGAACTACATTTTTTACACTATAGGGTGTTGGTTTGGTGCTGTATTCAAGTACATGCCTGCAAGGTGATTTTAGCTTTCAAAGATACAATGTAGAAAATGCATTCCTGCTATCTTAGAGCATTTTTTAACGTCCTTAACTATGGTGTTTAAACTTTGGACCTGAATTACAGTGTGCTTTTTCTTTTTTTTTTTACATGGGAGACAGGAAGCCCATACCTGCCAAAAATTGGAAAGGAGGATAGGAAGACCCCTGGAGCTCTGCTGTGGTAGACTGAAAACGTTATTTAGAGAAACAGAGTGGGAAACCGGTGAATACTTTGGCTTTTATAGAAAGGGAGTGTGCCTCATAAACAGGACAGTTGGAATGTATGGAAAAGTTCCAGTCAAAACAAGACCCAAAGCACATGACTACTATTGCTTTTCCAAGTTAGACAACTGCAGCTCTAACCAGAATTTGCCTCTGAGGGGCCTTTGGAGCCCTCCTCAAATCTTGGGATTGTGATGCTTTTCAAAGTCCGCAGGCCGAAGTAGGAGAGCAGTCCTGGGAGGTGCTCTGATTTCAGCTCTTCCTTCCTTCCTTCCTTCCCGAGCGCCTCCCACTTGCTGCTCACAGATTCCACCAGGTGAGAGGCGGACGACTAACTGATGTGCTCGGGGAAACGGGTGACTGCAGCATAGAAGCTGTTCCTCTTCAGAAACTATTCATGATGTATACTTGGGGACTACTTGGCTGCCAAGAGGAATTTAACTTGATAGCTTAGGTAATAATGTTGACTGCATTGCCATTTTTAAGTGCCCATGACAAATATGCTTTATGTTCACTCATCTCTTTCCCACATCAAATAATGGAAGTCAAGATGTAGGTAGCATATAATCTTAAAATAATCAGACAACTCTCAACCAGATTGCTGCTTTTTATGTATCCCTCCAAACCAGCTTCCGGTGTGCCTATGTGCGGAGCGAGTCCATCATCATTAACCGTGTTCTCTTTCTCCCTTCACATTTCTTGTAACCTCAGCATAGATTTCCTTGTTTATTGGTTTCATTTCTTGTTCAGTACCACCAAAATAAATTCGCATTTAGAGGGACCTTGGACTTCAGCTTGCCTGCAGAATGCCAGGATCTACCTGTTGCACAGGTGTAATTAATAGAGCCTCTATAGAATTAAAAAGCACCCTGATGAAGCTCACAAACAATAGAGTCACTCAGTGTCACCCAGCTTTCTCAACTCAAAGGTGATGACGATATGTGTGAATGAATCATGGTGAAAAGTTCCCATCTGACCAGGCCTCTTGTGATGGCCCATATTTCAACACAAATGAGGATCCTCCGTGGCTTCACAGTGGTTCTTCTCGTAAATGCCATCACAAACTGGACTTTCGGCTTAATCCATCCAAGTCCACTTTAAGCTCTGACTCATATTGGGATTGCCCCAAACAGGGCAGGGAAAACTGATAGAACGTGTATCGCCCTAACATTTCTTAACCTGCGCAAGGTTGAAAGTGCCTCCCCCCACTGCCATTTTGCTCCCCAAAAATCTTTATGCTAGCATAAAACCCTAGTATGGTCACATGACTTACTGACTGTGTAAAAGGAGAGGTTGGAATTTGTCCCAAAAACGTATAGGTTACATGTAAGAAAAGCCTAAAAATCCTGTCTAATGAGTCGCAAAGATATGAGTGCTATTTTGTAGCCCTGGCGTTATAAGGAAGTTATAGGGAATTAGTTTAGAGGGACAACAAACATTTGATGAAGTTTGGTGTAGTGGTGAGCAATAAGGAAGAACAAGTGAATTTGGTTTTGTTTCTGATGTTAGTAGCCTTAAAAAGTGCTATTTCATTCAGTGTCATTTTATCTTTAAAGTTCTTTAGAAAGAAGCCAGATTTACTTTACTATACATCAGCAGAACTGTCCATTAGCAGAAGACCAAATGCAAAATTAAAAATTGTTGTGCTAGGTACCTTTATTTTTTTAAACTTGGAAACATCCAGCTGAATTCATCCTAACGTGTATCATTAAGCAAACATAGTTATTGCCCTTTGCCTGAAATCACTTCTGGAAATGAAGATTGTGTAAAAATGGAAATAGTCGAGCACTATGAAAACTCAGGAATTATATTGTCAAGTGAACTTCTACTTAGAGTATCACTTATTCATCTTATGTTTGTTGAGTGTGTGCCAGGCACATATGCTTAGTATATAAAGGAAATGTATTGTCTTTAAGCATCTGCCAGGAACTGACAGTCCAGTATTCTGACTAGGGAAATAAAAGCAAAACGTGATGAGTGGAAGCTCTGCTTCACAAATTTTAGGCTTAGCATTTTTTTTTTTAAACATTCTGTGAAGATCTCTTACTTTGTCTTTCAAAACTCAGATGAAAATTTACCAGTTAGGAATTGTGCTTAGCTGGTAGTAAGAGGAACTTTAAAAGCAGCGGATTAAGTAAAATTAAGGAAAGTAAGATTACTTACTTTAAGGTGAAGTAAAAATAAATCTCCCACCTCAGCTGCAGTTCTGAGTCACCCTGGAGTGGGCACAGTGACTGCACTGCACTGTGAGGGGCCTGGCCACTTACTGCTTCCACCTCAGCTGTGGCTTCTGTGGGCCAATTCCCTCAAATCTGATTAAGGCTGCCACAGTTCTAGACACCACATGTGTGTTCCAGGCAGAAAGAAATGGATGAGCACAGGGGAAAATGTCCCCCCTTTTGAGAAACTTTCATAGAAGCCCCATCTAGCCACTTCTGCAGACATCTATGTCATCAGAACGAGTCATACAACCACGATGAATACCAGAGAGAGTGGGAATTGTGGCCCTCAGTTCCTCTCGGTGCCACCTTCAACTAATCTGGCATTCTGTTAGTAAAGAATAGGCCCACAAATGGCAATCTATGCCACAGTGCTGTTATCATTCAGCCCCCTCTGGAGAAGACAATTGTGGCAGACGTCTCTGGTGCCCCACCCAGACTCTTTCTATAGGACTGGTACACCTACCCTCAGCTGCTCTGAGTTCTGGCTGTTAAGGGCTCTCATTATGAGGGCCCTTTCAGAAGAGTTGCCCTCTGTCAAAAGAAGGTGCAGAGACGCCTGGGAAGTCAGCCCACTCCGTCCCCTGCAGGGTTACCAGTGACTGCCTGACACTGGCTATAAAAGAGAACGCCCCGCACTTGCCTCAAGGTGGGACGTAGTTGCCCTGCCATTTGTGTTCAGTGCTGGGCGTGAGATCAGGCTGAGGCCAGACTTCAGCCGCACCAACGTGTTTGCTGAGTGCCTTGTCCTCTCCTCACCTTCTTCCCTCACTTCCATCTCAGTCAGTCCCTTCTAAGGATCTCTAGCCCAGGATCTTCCTTGGGGGAACTAAGACAATTATTTTTTCTTATAATGTCCTCATTCTCTCACCTTTCTACTGAGCTATTATATAAGAAACAAATATAGTTGTACCCCCTCCTCATCTTCTGAATACACCACCTTCAGATTATCCACCTAATTGCTGGAATAGTTAACAGAGAAGACAAGAAAGAAAGAAATCTAAACTGTTTTTCATGAAACTTAAGTGCTATTGTATGTTTTTTCAAGTGAAGGGAGAAACAAACTTATTTTAAAAAGGAAAAAAAAAAAGGTTTTCTCCACAAAGATACTCATTTTAATTTCCATTGGGTTAAATGCTTATTTGCTACAAGTTTTAACAAATTACACATGATAGAGGCCGAGGAAAGGAATTTGTTGATCTAGGCTGAGTGATCAGAGTTTCTGAATGCATCATTTAGGAGCGAACTACCAATGTTTAAAGTGACTTTTTCAACCAACTCTATATGAACACAGTTAAGCAATTCTGACATAAAAATTATTTTAGTATCTAAAGTTTTGCCATAAATGCATAATTCTTTTAATTATATCTCCTTGTCGATTTCAACAGTAAAATTATGTTCAATATATTTTGAATACTAAATGAAACAAAATGAAAATGCCAATAAATAACATAGTTTTCTATTATGTACAGATGAAGTTCAAGGATAGTTATTTGGGTTATTTCCTTGCTCTCCTGATTTGAGACCCTATCTTAGGCACCTCCTGGTGCTAGAAAACCTCCAGCACCTCAGAAACTCTCTATTCAGATCCGCCTGTTTCAAAGGGGTTTCATGCTTCCTTCTTTCCCCCCATTCCCCTTACTTAATCTATTTAAAAATTTAAGCTGACTTTTGTTTACTGTGCCTGATTTTCACAGAAGTAGGTCTAACCACCTACTCTGTTCCTTTGTTTTGTAGGAGCCTTTAGGAAACTTCAAAATATGGAACAAATAGGCAATGGCAAGTGAGAAGAACAGTGGGGTTTTTTTGTTTGTTTGTTTTGTTTTAATTTTACATCAAATGATAGCATATATTGCATTTCTATGTAAAAGGGAGCTGCAATAGTCAGGTAATATATTTTCAAGGTACTTGTAGCATTTACATGACTCTGGTGTCTGTGTATGTATAGATATCTGGACAATTATCATGAACTCATTCTAGAAAAAGTGCTGCGTACTTCATTGGTGAATATCACTTGATCATCTGGTGACTACCATGTTATTTAGCAATAAGGTGTGTAGCACTTTTTCTAGGATGAGTTTGTGAACTTAATTGTCTGGCCATATATATAAGGAAACCTCAAAGTTGTACTCTAAACTTTAAGTGTGCTCACTGTGTCTGGTTTTGACTATTATCAAAGTGGAACATTTATTCATAAGAACAGTGTTTACTTTGTTTTTTAAAGGAAGCAGCTTTATACAATTATTAAATTTTAATTTAATTTGTACAGTAAATGTAATTAGGAAAGGGACACTTCCTGGAAAAAAATGCATTGCTCACAAATCATTCTATCTAGGAGTAACAGAAGAATCTAAAACAGTGGTTCTCAACCTTCCTAATGCCACAACCATTTAATACATTTCCTGTGGGTCACAACCCACAGGTTGAGAACCAATGATCTAAAATAATTGAACCCGAATATCAAGGACTACAATCTTTATCAGTTTTATTTATTACTTCTTTCAGATACTATGAATATAGTGTAAATTTTGTGGAGATTTTGGTGTGTAGACTTTGTAGCAGAAGGAAAGTAGAAATTTTCTGATAACTTTCATTGATCCACTTGACTCATGGAAAGATCTCAATCTAAACATTAAAACTTCTGTTGTCTTTTAGCTTTTTTTTTTTTTTTTATTGGTGGGAGGAGAGGACTTTGTTGGTCCATTTTCTTCCCTTCCTCACTTCTGTGGACTAAATATTTTCAAAATAATATGAATAAATGGCATCTAAAACAAAGAATATCTAAGTGGGTGTCATGAATATGTATTTTCCTCATTTTTGAGTACTCCATCCTTCCAATGATTGATATTTATTATGCTTTATGACAGTTATGGAGTTCATTTCAAATGTATCATAATCCTGGGAAATAAATTTTTGATCAGCTTAGGTCAGTATTTAAAGTGTGAATAAAATGAAGGTATTCAAAGAGATTTTCAGTAATCTAACTCATACTCATACCAAAATTGCATTTGTAATAGATTGGATAGATTGGTATGTTTAAGTTAATTAGCTTTTTTTTGTTTGTTTGTTCGAGACAATGTCTCACTGTGTCATGCTGGCTAGAGTGCAGTCACATCATCATAGCTCACAACAACCTCAAATTCCTGGGCTCAAACAATTCTCCTGCTTCAGCCTTCTGAGTAGCAGGGAATATGGGTGTGCACCACCACCCCTGGCTAATTTTTCTATTTTTTATAGAAATGAGATCTTGTTCTTGCTCAGGCTGGTGTCAAACTCCTGAGCTTAAATGATTCTCCTGCCTCCGTGTCCCAGAGTGCTAGATTACAAGCGTGAGCCACTGAGCCAGACCTAATTGGCTTTTAAGATTAGTTTTTAAACAACTAATTAAATGCTATAACTTTTTCTTAATTGTTATTTTTACATATGATCTATATTTTTAAGAGTTGGTCTTTACCTGGGTTTTAAAGACAGCAGATTACATTTACAACACATGTAAAGGCACACTACACCTTTCTTTTTTATTCTCAAACTTAGAATGAAGTACATTTGTATATGCATGTACGTATGTATTCATATGTACATGGGTGTATGTAGGTATACACATATCATTTATTATAATATTAATTATAATAGCATTACAATAATTCTTGTATTGAATGCCTACTATGCCCTGAGCAGTGTGTGTGCCATGCTTGGCCTTATGCCATTCTCGTATCAATAATTTGATATGAGTATGATTAGCCCTGTGTTACAGAGGAGGAAGGGGAGGCTTAGAGAGTTTAAGTAATAGCCTAAGGCACATGGTTAGTAAGTAGCAGTGCTATGGAAGGTTGGAAGTTTCTTCCTGGTAACCATTTAACAATGCTGCCTTATCACATCAGTTGCCTCAAGTTGTAATATAATGAGAAAAAGAAGAATTGTAGCACAAGCTCATAGAGCGGAATAGAATTACTTAGAATGTGCCCACTTACTGGCAATATGCTGTTAAACCCTTTACTGATTTCTGTAGCAGCAGGACAATATTTAATGCCATGGCTTTCAGGGGGCACTGACGGCTAAAACTAATGGGCATAAAAAAAATGATTTGAGGAGCTGTGATTGAAAATGTGACCATGCTGCTTCCACAGGCTTAAGCATTTCCATTAGAATCAGTAAAAAAAAAAATTATCCTTCAAAAAAACGCAATACTCAGATATAAGGTGCAAGGTGCTCGGTGTAACATCTCCTGACAAATAGCTGAATAAAGAGCAACCACAGTGGTGGAGGAGGAAGAAGAAGCGCTTAGGCACAGCCTCTAATGAGATGTCAGTGCAGGGCAGAGGGCTGCTAGGACACCGCTGCTGGAAAGTGGCCTTCCAGTGACGGCGCCTCAGGGTAGGAGAGCAGAACTGAGAAGATTCAGAGGCTGATGAGAAACTGCCAGGGTCTTAAACAGCAGTCACACACTGATGTATATGCAGTGTAAAGAAGATTTCTGCTTCTACAGAAGGGTTTGTAAGGGTGTCTATGTGTGTGAGAGAGAGAGAGAGAGAATTCTTAGCACACACTGACTCATAACACTCATAATAATTTGGCCATTCAGTGAAAAGAATTACTATAATTGATGATATTTGCATGTTAAGCATTTTACTCACACATTTTTAAATTAGGAAGAAAATCCTTCAAATGCTGCATTCCAAAGTGTATCTGGCATGTCTTTTCTAAAGTGGAATCGTGACACTCTCCAGAAATAATGTTTGACACTGTTCCCATGCAGCTCAATTTATGGCCTTCCTCCAGTTCTGTGGAACTGTAAGACCCAACTCCTCCAGATCCATTTATAGGATCATTTTTCCTGTAGTTAAATAGACTCTGAGAAATGTCAGCCCTGGAACCCGGGAAGTATTGACAGGACTAAAGCCTTTCTCTCTCTCCGTCATCATCATCAGTGTCTGAAGTTTGAGAACAGAGGTTGGCACTGGAATGTTTTAAAGAAGAGTCAGGATGCAAGGATAACAGATTTTTCCTGTGAATTATTATTTACCACATGTGCTGTGGAGGTCAGAGCCTAACCTGAGCTTGAATCTAGGTTAACTTAGGACAGAGTTAGACAACCACTAGAAACAAAGACCAGAGTCCTGGACTCTGTGGCTTCCCTTCTAGAAGAATATGAGCTTAATTGCCAGGGAAGAATTATCACCTGCTAAGTGAAAGGCTTGGTCAAATCTCGACTGAAAAAGACTTAATCCCATGTTTGTTCCTGTTAGGTCAAGGCTAAAAGTTGATGAAGGTCAAATGAAGTCTGTGTCTTAGTCCACACAACTCCTATAACATAATTATACAGGGGTGGCGAACACGTGGCTAGAGCCGCATGCGGCTCCCGGCCAAAATGAATTTCGGCTCTTTGACTCTTATCATTATTTTGTATACTGTGGCTCTTTGCCAAGTTTGGATTTTGTTATGCTGCTTCTGAGGAGGGACC
>CAUYPK010084185.1:0-13030 GCA_963574355.1 Loris lydekkerianus
AAATAAAAATAAAAGATAATTTCAAAAAACAGATCATGCCAAATCTTATAGATAATAGAAAAAGAAGAAATTCTTCAAAATCATTCTACTTCATCTGGATACACCTGATATTAAAATTGGAAAAAATATATTATTATAAAGGGGAAATTACAAACATAATTCACTTATAAATAAGAATAAGTATCCTGTATCTTAAACATATTAACAAGTTGAAGTAAAAATTAATATTTAAGTAATGTACTTTAGTCAAAATCGAATCCAATGTATGTAAGAATTAGTCACTATTTCCTTTCTTCTTTTTTTTTTCTTTTCCTTACACTCACCTCCTCCCCCTTTCTCTGTCTGCTCACCCCTTTCCCCATGCCCCACCATGTCATTAATTGTCCTCATATCAAAGTTGAATACATAGGACTCATACTTCTCCATTCCTGTGATGCTTCACTAAGGATAACGTGTTCTACCTTCATCCAAGTAAGTAGAAATGCTGCAAAACTCCATGTTTTTTAATAGAAGAATTCAATGGTATACATACACCACAGCTTCCCAATCCATTCCTGGGTTGAAGGGCATTTAGGGTGTTACCACATTTTAGCAAATGTAAATTGGGCTTCAATAAACAGCCTACTACAAGTATCTTTATAATAAAAGGGTTTTTTTCCTTCCGGGTAAATGCCCAGTAATGGGATTACAGGATCAAACAGTAGAGAGGTCTAGGTTGAGTTCTCTGAGGTTTCTCCATACTTTCTTCCAAAGAGGTTGTATTAGTCTGCAGTCTCACCAGCAGTGTAAAAGTGTTTCTTTCTCTCCACATCCGCACCAGCATCTGCAGTTCTGAGATTTTGTGATATAGGCCATTCTCGCTGGGGTTAGATGATATCTCAGAGTGGTTTTAATTTGCATTTCTCTAATAATTAGGGATGATGAGCATTTTTTCATGTTTGCTGGCCATTCGTCTATCTTTTTTTAGAGAAGGTTGTGTTCATCTCTCTTCCCATTGATGTATGGGATTATAGCTTTTTTCTTGTGGATTAATTTCAGTTCTATATAGATCCTAGTTATTAAGCTTTTGTCTGATTCAAAATATGCAAATATCCTTTCCCATTAGGTAGGCTGTCTATTTGCTTTGGTTGTTGTCTCCTTGGCTGTACAGAAGCTTTTAAGTTTAAATCCCAGTTGTTTATTATTGCTGTTGTTCCTATTGCCACAGCAGTCTTACTCGTAAAGTCTTTCCCCTGGCTGATATCTTCCAATGTTTTTCCCATTCTTTCTTTCAGGATTTTTATTGTTTCATGCCTTAAATTTAAGTCCTTTATCTTGAATCAATTTTTGTGAGTGGAGAAAGGTACAAGACCAGTTTCAGTCTTTTACATGTAGATATCCAATTCTCCCAGCACCATTTATTAAATAGGGAGTCCTTCTCTCAGTGGACGTTCTTGTTTGGTTTATTGAAGATTAAGTGGATATAAGTTGTTGGTTTCATTTCCTGGTTTTCCAAATGTCCATGTCGCTACTTTTGTGCCAGTACCATGCTGTCTTGACCACTCTGGCTTTGTAGTACAGCCTAAAATTTAGTATGGTGATACCCCCAGCTTTGTTTTTATTACTAAGAACTGCCTTAGCTATATGGGTTTTTTTCTGATTCCATACAAAACGCAGAATCATTTTTTCCAAGTCTTGAAAATAGGATGTTGGTATTTTAACACAGATGGCATTGAATCGGTAAATTGCTCTGGGAACTATAGACAATTTTAACAATGTTAACAATTTTTCCCAGCCATGAGCATGGAATGTTCTTTCATTTTTTAAAGTCCTCTGCTATTTCGTTCCTTAAGGGTTCATAATTTTCTTTATAGAGGTCTCACATCTCTTTTGTTAGGTATATTCTTATGTATTTCATTTTCTTTGAGGCTATGATGAAGGGAGTTGTGTCCTTTATTAACCCCTCATCTTGGCTGTTGTTGGCGTATACAAAGGCAACTGATTTGTGGACATTGATTTTATATCCTGAGATATTACTGTATTTTTTGATGACTTCCAAGAGTCTTGTGTTTGAGTCTTTAGGGTTCTCTAAGTATAAGATCATGTCGTCAGCAAAGAGGGAGAGTTTGACCTCCTCCGCTCCCATTTAGATGCCCTTTATTTTCTTGTCTTGTCTAATTGTAATGGCTAGAACTTCTAGCACTATGTTGAATAGTAATCGTGACTGAGGGCAACCTTGTCTGGATCTAGTTCGGAGAGGAAAAGCTTTCAGTTTTACTCCATTCAGTAAAATATTAACTGTGGGTTTGTCATAGATAGCTTCGATCAGTTTAAGAAATGTACCACCTATGCCCATACTCCTCAGTGTTCTAATTAAAAAAGGATGCTGGATTTTATCAAATGCTTTTTCTGCATTTATTGAGAGGATCATATAGTCTTTGGTTTTGCTTCTGATGATATAGTGAATAACATTTATGGACTTGCATATATTAAACCAGCCTCGCATCCCTGAGATGAAACCTACTTGATCATGATATAAGACTTTTTTGATAAGCTGTAATCTATTGGCTAGAATTTTGTTGAGAATTTTTGCATCTATATTCATTAGTGAAATTGGTCTGAAATTCTCCTTTTTAGTTGGGTCTTTTCCTGGTTTTGGTATCAGGGTGATGTTTGCCTCATAGAATGTGTTGGGGAAAATTCCTTCCTCCTCAATTTTTTGGAATAATTTCTACAGGATGGGAATAAACTCTTCCTTGAAGGTTTGATAATTCTGGTGTGAAGCCATCTGGACCAGGGCATTTTTTTTGTTGGTAGATTTTTTATTATTTATTTGATCTCAGTGCTTGAAACTGATCTGTTCAGGAGATCTATTTCATCTGGGCTAAGTCTAAGGAGAGGGTGTGATTCCAAATATTGATTCATTTCCTTCACATTGTCAAATTTCTGAGCATAAAGTTTCTGGTAGTATTTAGAGATAATCTCTTGTATCTCTGTGGCATCAATTGTTATTTCCCCTTTATCATTTCTGATTGAGGTTACTAGAGATTTTACTTTTTTATTTCTACTTAGTCTGGCCAAAGGTTTATCTATTTTATTTATTTTTTCAAAAACCCAACTCCTTAGTTCGGCGCCTGTGGCTCAAACGGCTAAGGCGCCAGCCACATACACCAGAGCTGGGGGATTCGAATCCAGCTCTGGCCCGCCAAACAACAATGACAGCTGCAACTAAAAATAGCCAGGCGTTGTGGCAGGTGCCTATAGTCCCAGCTTCTTCGGAGGCAGAGGCAGGAGAATCGCTTGAGCCCTGGAGTTGGAGATTGCTATGAGTTGTGATGCCCCAGCACTCTACCCAGGGCGAAAGCTTGAGGCTCTGTCTTTAAAAAAAAAAAAAAAAACTCCTTGTTTCATTAATTTTCTGAATGATTCTTTTGTTTTCAATTTCCTAGATCTCTGGTTTAATTTTGGATATTCCTTTTCCTCTGCTGGTTTTAGGCTTAGATTGTTCTTCTTTTTCTAATTCCATAAGATGGCTTGTGAGTTTGTTGATGTGCTCTCTTTCTGTTTTTCAAATGTAGGATTCAAAAGTGATAAATTTTCCTCTCAAGACTGCTTTTGCTGTATCCCATAGGTTTTGGTAGCTTGTGTCTTCATTGTTGTTATACTCAAGGATGTTAATGATTTCCATTTTTATTTCTTCCTGCACCCAACTGTCATTCAGCGTAAGGTTGTTTAACTTCCATGCCTTTGTATGAGGTTGAACATTTTGTTGGAGTTGAGTTCCGCTTTTAGTGCCTTATGATCTGAAAAGATGCAAGGTAAAATTTCAATTCTTTTGATTCTGTTGAGGTTTGTTTTGTGACCTAGGATATGTCCAATTTTGGAGAATGTGCCATGGGACAATGAGAAGAACATATATTCTTTATCTTTAGGATAGAGTAGTCTATATATCTCTATCAAGCACAGCTGCTCCAGGGTCTCATTTAAATCTCTAATATCTTTGTTTAATTTCTCTTTAGAGGATCTGTTCACCTCTGAGAGAGGGTGTTAAAGTCCCCTGTTATCATGGTGTTATAGGATATCATATTGCTCAGACTGAGCAAGGTCTATTTCAAGAATCTGGGACCATTTAAACTGGGTGCATAAATATTTAGAATTGAGATGTCTTCTTGTATTTTTCCCTTGACCAGTATGAAGTGACCATCGTTGTCTTTTTTGACTTTAGTTGCTTTAAATCCACATGGATCTGAAAATAAGATTGCAACCCCTCTTTTCTTCTGAATTCCGTTTGCCTGAGAAATTGACTTCCAACCCTTAAACTCTTGAGTTTTAATTTGTCTTTTGACATGAGGTGTGTTTCCTGCAGACAGCAAACAGATGGCTTGTGGTTTTTAATCCAATCAGCCAATCTATGCCTCTTCAGGGGCAAATTCAAGCCATTGACATTTATTGAAATAATTGGTAAGTATGGTAGTGTTCTATTCACCTTATTTTTGTGAAAGTCCAGTGCTTAGTTTTGTCTTTTGCATCATTGCGGAAACTAGGCTCTGTCCTTTAATTTCTGGGTGTTTACTTTGCTGAAAGGTCCATTGTGATGGTCAGTGTGTAGAACAGGTTGAAGTATTTCCTGTAAAGCTGGTCTTGCAGCAAATTTCATCAGTGTTTGCATATCAATAAAAGATTTGATTTCACTGTCAATTTTAAAGCTTAGCTTAGTGAGATATAGAATTCTGGGCTCGAAATTGTTCTGTTTAAGTAGATTAAAGATAGATGACCATTGTCTTCTGGCTTGAAAAGTTTCAGTAGAGAAGTTCGTGGTCACCCTGATAGATTTGCCCCTGTATGTCAGTTGGCACTTACTCCTGGCAGCTTGCAAAATCTTTTCTTTTGTCTTGACTTTAGATAGATTCATCACAATGTGCCTTGGAGAAGCTCTTGAGTTGAGGTGACCAGGGGACTGATATCCCTTTGAAAGGAGTATGTCAGAATCTTTGGTGATATTTGGGAAATTTTCATTTATAATATTCTCTATTATGGCTTCTATTCCTCTGGGGCATTCTTCTTCCCCTTCTGGGACACCTATAACTCGTATGTTCTCTTCCTCTGGGGCATTCTTCTTCCCCTTCTGGGACACCTATAACTCGTATGTTCTCTTCCTCTGGGGCATTCTTCTTCCCCTTCTGGGATACCTATAACTCGTACGTTCTCTTCCTCTGGGGCTTTCTTCTTCCCCTTCTAGGATACCTATAACTCATATGTTTGAACACTTCATAGAGTCCCATAATTCTGTCAGTGAACGCTCTGCTTTCTCTCTCTCATTTTCTGCCTCTTTAACTATATTGAGTTATCTCAAGAGCTTTATCCTCTACTTCTGACATCCTTTCTTCTGCATGATCTAATCTGCTATTGATACTTTCTACTGCATCCTTAAGTTTCCTAATTGACTGCTTCAGTTCCTTCAGCTCTGTTATATCCTTTCTATATTCTTCATATTGTTCATCTCTTATTTGGTTCTGTTTTTGGATTTCCTTTTGGTTATTTTCTACTTTCTCAGCAATTTCCTTCATTGTTTTCATCATCTGTATTTTAAATTCCCCTTCTGTCATTTCTAACATTTCTTTATAGGTGGAATCCTCACGGTCTCTTGAAGGGGTTGCTCTAGACTGGTATTTCATGTTACCAGGATTTTTCTGCTGATTCTACTTCATGAGCACTTTCTTATATCTGTTTCCTTAGCCTAATTTTCCTTTCACTTCTTCTTTCTCTTTAAGTTATTGTGCCTTTGGCCCAAAGTTTTAATGAGTCCAGGTGTTGTTTCATCTAAGAGATGCTCTAGATCTGTTGTTTTTTAGTAGTAGAGATTTCCTGAAGTGTCATAGTCTTGGCAAGATGTGGAACACCAGAAACTCCACTCTTTTGATTAGGGCCCAGGAGAGAAGTTTCTGTGAAGACATTTGCAATAATTACCACATTAATTTTTCGTCCCAGTGAAAGCTCAGCAAACCTGAAAGCATTCCTGCAGGCAAACACCTGTGAGACCTGGCAGTGGACTGGGGGCTCTGGGTTAGTGAAATGGCAAGGAGCGTGCTGGAGGGAAGCCCGCCGATGGCTTCCGCACAGGTGTTCAGCATAAAAGCAAGAAGAAGTTTAATGAGGAAGAATGTCCTATAATGATGAAAAGATCACTGCTCACTGATGTAAGTGTAGAACCAAAAAGATAAAGTTATAAATTAATATATTCACCTTCAGTGATGAGGAGGTATAGTAAGTTTAGCTACTGATGCATGAGCTGACTCATATAACCTATCCACCAATAAAGCATATTTCTGGAATTTCACTCAAATATCAAGAAATATTTTTCTATTTATTTTTTGTGTTACTATTAACCAAAGCAAGGATTCCCTTTACCTCTATCAAAGCAAAAATCCCAATATTAAATATTCTTGTAAGGTATAAACATTAAATCATAAAACAGTTAAAAATAAGGATCTAGGCTAAGTATGGTAGCTGACGCCTATAATCCCAGCACTTTGGGGGAGGTAGGAGGATCACTTGTGTAAGGCCAGGAGCCTAAGCAACATAGTGAAATTTCATCTCTTCAAAAAAAATTAAGAAATTGGCCAGGCATAGTAGTACATGTCTACAGTCCCTGCTACTCAGGAGGCTGAGGCAGGAGGATTGCTTGAGCCTGGGATTTTGAGATTGCAGAGAGCTATGATGATTCCACTCATTACACTGCATTTAGCCTGGGCAACAGTGAGATATTGTCTCAAAACAGACAAAGAATGTAGACAGGAACACTGACAGTGGCAGAAACTTCTGAACCAAATCTGATTTCCGCCATTATCTTGTCCCAAATCAATATCCAGACCAAGAGTGACCATGTGGTATGGTCCAGCCATTGAAATATGAAGAGTAATTTAGAGTTTCTGGTCCAGTCAATGTTGCTTCCCTGCTCTAGTTCTTCTAATCCTTGGGGCCACAATGACCATATGCAAACATCAGGGAGAGGTCAAGAATTAATCATGGAGTCATTTGCTCTGATAACACTGACCCAGTGAGTCAATACCTGCAATACTCCCCTTATTATATACAACAAATAAAGTTCTATTTTATAAAGCCAAAGTTAAATGCAGTGATCCCTAACCTTCTTGTCACAAGAGACCAGTTTCATGGAAGACAATGTTTCCATGGATGGGGAGGCAGACAGGAAACAGTAGGCAGAGCTCAAGAAGTGATATGAGCAAGGGGAGTGGCTGAAATGCCAAAGTGTTGTTGATGTTCACCCCGTGTCGTACAGCCTGGTTCCAAACAGGCCATAGACCAGAACCAGGGACAGGTTTCATGGAAGACAGTTTTTTCAGGCACAGGGTGGCGGTGCAGTGGACAGAAGGCAGAGCTAAGGCAGTGATGCTGTGCAGCCTGGTTCCTAATAGGCCACAGACCAGTACCAGTTCGCAGCCTGGGAGATGGGAACTGCAGACCTAATGCCAAAGTCAACCCTAACTGACAGTATTATTGTCACTATTTTTTTTCCCACATAATGAATATCTTAAGATTCACCCTTTTAAACTATACAATCCAATAATTTTTAGTGTATTCACAAAGTTGTGTAACCACTATCACTATCTAATTCTAGAATATTTGCACCATATCAAAGAGCTATGCATATCCCACACCCATTTAGCAGTCTTCTTATCCTTCCCATCCCTACTCTCTGACAATCATTAATCTACTTTTTGTCTCTGTAGACTTGCTTATTCGCAACAGTTCACATAAATGTAATCATAAACTATATGAACTTTTGTGCTTGGCTTCTTTCACATAGCGAACTATTTTAGACATTCATCCATGTTGTAGCATAAATCAACACCTCATTTCTTTTGGTGGCTAAGTAATATTCCATCATGTAAATACTCCATTATCCATTCATTAGTTGATGAATTGAGAAAAGAAAAATAAAGTCATGTATTATTTAATAATAAAATATGTCCTGAGACTGTGTGGTTAGGTGATTTTGCCTTTGTGCAAACATCATAGAGTGTACTTACACAAACCTAGACAGTACTATCTATTGCTCCTACCCTATAAACCTGTTCAGCGTATGACTATACTAAATACCATAAGCAATTTTAATTCTATGTTAAGCATTTGTGTATCTAAATATATCTAAATACAGAAAAGGTACACTAAAAGTATAGTATAAAAGATAAAAAAAATGGTACCCTCGTGTAGGGCACTTACAATGGAGCTTTGCAGGATTGGAAGCTGCTCTGGGTTGAGTCAGTGAATAAGAGTTGTAAGTAAATATGAAGGCCATTACTATATACCTTTATAATACTTTATAAACAATGTATACTTAATGCTATGCTAAATTTATTTTAAAACATTATTTTCTTCCTTTGATAAATTAACTTCAGTTTACTGAAAGTTTTACTTTATAAACTTTTCATTTTAACTTTTTGATTTTTTGGTAGTATTACTTAGCTTAACACATAAACACATTGTATAGCTGTACAAAATATTTTTTCTTTATATACTTATTCTGTAAGATCTTATATATTTTAAAATTTGTATTTCTAGGTTTTTACTTGTAAACTTCTTTTTTTAACTAAGACACATAAACACATTAGCCTGGACCTATATAGGGTCAAGATCATCAATATCACTACCTTCCAGTTCCACATCCTGTCCCTAGGCAATTTCTTCAGAGGCAGTTACAAGCAAGGAGTGTCATCTATGATAACAAAGCCTTCTTATGGAATACCTCCTGAAGGACCTGCCTAAGACTGTCTTACAGTTAACACTTTTCTTTTTAAGTAAAAGAAATACACTCTGAAATAATGATATAACAAAGTCATTTTTATCAAGTATTATGTACTATAAATAACTGTATGTGCTACATTTTTTAATGATTAGCAGCACAGTAGGTTTCTTTACACTAGCATCACCACAAACATGTGAGCAATACATTGCACCGTGACATCATGACAGCTACAACATTACTAGGCCATAAGAATTTTTCAGCTCTGTTATAATCTTACGGGATCACCATCACATATGCAGTCTATCATTGACCAGAATGTTTTATATGGTGTACAACTATATGCGAAAGTCAATAGCTTTTTCTACTGGAGAAAACAGTGATTGCTATGGTCAAAATACTGGTAATGGCCAAAATTAATCAGTTGGAACCTAATACCCTATGTGAAGTACTAAAAGGCAGAGTTAGAAATAATGAAGGCATGTAGGCTCCACCCTCATGAATGGAATTAGTGCCCCTCTAAAAAAGGTTGAAGAGAGTTGCCTTGCTCCATCCACCATGTGAGGACACAGCAAGACAGTGTCATCTCTGAAGCAGAGAGCAAGACCTCATCAAATCACAAAAACCAAATCTGCTGGTACCCCAATCTTGGACATCCCACCTTCAAGCACAGAAATAAACTTCTATTGCTTATAAATTACCTAGTCTAAGCTATTTTGTTATAGCAGCCTAAATGGACTAAGACAATAATCTTAGAAATGGAAGTGAGATTAAAATATTCTCAATGGTAACAGTGCCTATGAGACTTTTGAATAAATTTAGTTAAGTTGGCACTAATATACAAATTCTACACATTCTTATTAAAAGGCATAAACACTTTGATATATTTGTAAAGCACTATCAGAGAAATGCCAATTGTCCCCTATATTAATTCATTAATTTCATGTCATTCAAATTAGAATCCAAAGAGTTATTGTGTGATTTTTTTTTTTTTTTTTTTTTTTGAGACAGAGTCTGATTATGTCGCCCTCGGCAGAGTGCCATGGCATCACAGCTCACAGCAACCTCAAACTCTTGGGCATAAGCGATTCTCTTGCCTCAGCCTCTTAAGTAGCTGGGACTACAGGTGCCCACCACAACGTCTGGCTATTTTTGGTTGCAGCTGTCATTGTTGTTTAGCAGGTCTGGGCCAGGCTTGAACCAGCCAGCATTCCAGCCACACATTCTTTGTGTATGTGGCCAGCGCCCTACTCACTGAGCTATGGGCACCGAGCCTATTTTGTAATATTTTTAAGGAAAAAAATGATCAAGCTTATCTGTAAGAACAAATGCTGCAAAAAAGCCAACAGTGAAAAAGAAGAGTCAGTTGGAAACTGCTTCAAATAACAAAACACAGTAGAATTTCACAGAAAATAAATCAATAACAGTATTAATATAGGAACAGATGAATATATAAACAAAATGACGCAACTGAGAAAAAGATTACTATAAATATGCAATTTTTAAACAAAATAAGACAATCACTCAAATCAATGAGAAATAAATGGCTGATTTTTTTTTTTTTTACAGCTTTTGGCCAGGGCTGGGCCTGAACCCACCACCTCTGGCATATGGGGCAGGTGCCCTATTCCTTTGAGCCACAGATAATCTTCTACAAGAAAAAGTAGATACTCTAATGATATCCAACATACAGAAACAAAGTAAAGATGAATGTGAGTTGTAAAAAATATAATAAGGGTAAAGGCCCAGATAACAGCTTCACTAATTAAAACTAGAAACTACAGAAATTCATATTTAAAAATTTAGGTTTTTTTACCTGGGGAAAAAATAAAAAACATTTGCAACCCAGGTAATGTTTTTAACATACAGTGAGCTTTTATAATTTGAAAAAGATAAGAAAATGTGAACTTTGGACAAACTGTATTTGAACAAAGGATATAGAAAGTAATTCAAAAAATAAACACAATTTATTTTATTTAAAAATTGCATATTTAGAGTAATATTTTTCTAATAATTCAAAAAAGAGCAGAAGCAGGTATCTATAAGGAAAAAAATTTCAAATTCACAACTGGCAATGAAATTTAAATCAAAAATAACAATGAGACATAACATTATACCCATTGGCCTGGCAAACTTTTAAAAATCTATAGCTCTATTGCTTGCAGGGATATAAAAGGAAGAATTCTCACACATTACTGGAGGAAAATTTCTCTGAAAAGCTATTTGGCAACATCTACTAAAATAAAAACCCTTTAACCCAGCAATTTTACTCCTAGAAATCTATCCCATGGAGAAGAAAGCATCACAAAGTAAAGACTTATATTCAAAAACACAAGATCGTTTAAAAAGACAAAGAACTGGAAATAAAATATATTCCTATAAATGTGGGAATGGCTAAATTTTTTTATATTACAATATGACGTTCATTACGGAGTCATAACATCTTAGATAGGAGAACTCCTTTCAAAGGGTAAAATTAGTAAAAGAGTTGTACAAGAGAAGTATGTATATCAATCTTTCTTTTTTTTAATTATAACAAAAAGCTTAAACATCTAAGTAAGGATGTAAGTAACTAAAAGATTATATAAGCAGGGAGAAAAATAAATACAGAGTAGTATGTAATACTATTTACTTTCATAAAAGGGAGAAGGGGAAGGAGGTAGTTCTGAGTAGGTGGGAAGGAGAGGGCCAAGCCTAAAAGAATGGTTCTAAAGTAATAAATCCTCATTTATGATTTCATGAAAAATTATAAACAAAGTATTTTTAAATTTTAAGCAGATATATCAACACCTAAAGTTCGTCCAAGATAAGGATGAAAGATTTATACTTTATATAAAATGAAATAGGCTCGGCGCCTGTAGCTCAAGTGGCTAAGGCGCCAGCCACATACACCAAAGTTGCTGGGTTTGAATCCAGCCTAAGCCTAGGCTGCCAAACAACGACAATTACAACCAAAAAATAGCCAGGCCTTGTGGTGGGCGCCTATAGTCCCAGTTACTAGGGAGGCTGAGGCAAGAGAATCACTTAAGCCCAAGAGTTGGAGGTGATTGCTGTGAGTTGTGACACTACGGCACTCTACCCAGAGCCATATAGTAAGACTCTGTCTCAAAAAAAAAAATAAAAATAAAATGAAATAAAGAAAACCAAACTAATCTCTGAATGTTTTAACTAGTGGCAAATAAATATATAAAGACACATATTTATATATACACTCATTCCTCATTATCTATGGGGGATTGGTTTCATACCTCCCTACCCCCACAAACACCAACTCCACAGATGCTCAAGGTCCTTATATAAAATAGTATAGTATTTGCATATAACCTATACACATCCTTTTGTATACTTTAAATAATTTTCTGATTACTTATGATACCAAATGCAATGTACGTGCTACATAATTATATTCTATTATTCAGGAAATACGGAAAATAAAGTTGTACTGCTCAATAAAGACACTCCTATCCACTTTTTCCCCAAATATTTTCAATCCACAGTTGTTTGAATCCACTGATGCAGAACCATAGAAATACACACACACACACACACACACACACACACACACACACACAAAGTATCAACTGACTTTCACTGAGGAAAATATAATCATTTAAAGTTGTTTGGGTATACCTCTGACCAATATTAATTATGGTTCAAAAATGCTACAAATAACATTTTGCCTATGTGCCCTAGACTGTTTATCGCAGCTCAAGTTACAATCACCAAAATGTAGAAACAGCCTAAATGCCCCCCAACCCAGGAATGGATTAACAAGCTGTGGTACATGTATACCATGAAATACTATTTAGCCATTAAAAAAAAATGGAGACTTAACAGCATTTGTATTAACCTGGATGGGAGTGGAACACATTATTCTTAGTAAAGCATCACAAGAATGGAGAACAAGGCACCAGCCACATACACCTGAGCTGGCAGGTTCAAATCCAGCCCCAGCCCGCCAAACAACAATGATGGCTGCAACCAAAAAGTAGCCAGGCGTTGTGGCAGACGCCTGTAGTCCCAGCTACTTGGAGGCAGAGGCAGGAGAATCGCTTGAGCCCAGGAGTAGTTGGAGGTTGCTGTGAGGTGTGATGCCACAGCACTCTACCCAAAGCAACAGCTTGAGGCTCTGTCTCAAAAAAAAAAAAAAAAAAAACAAAAAAAAAAAAAAAATGGAGAAGCAAGAATCCAATTTATTAAATTTTGATATTAGGCAAATTAATGAACCGGTGGGGGGGGGGGAGTAGAGCAGCGATAGACAGCAGGAGGGCGGGAGGTGGGGAAACG
>CAUYPK010084187.1:0-19582 GCA_963574355.1 Loris lydekkerianus
CCAACCTATTCTCCCCTGTGACCTCATGACACGACCCATGGCCTCTGTTGCCTTTGCAGAGCTTCCCCGAATGCATGTTCATAGCCTGTGCACTTGTATTGATTCTCTGCCTTTCAGCTGGCAGCTATGCTGCTATTCATAGCATGACATTCCTGGGGAACCACACGGAAATCTAGATGTCAACTATGTCTTCATCACCACTACAGACAGAACCACCTGTCCTGTTAGGCCACACGGGTCTCTTGGGAGGGCTTGCACATAAGAGCTGTGTAATATTATTTGTTAAATTTTAAAAATACAGGCTTGAAGATGCAATGCATTTTGACGCGTGAGGAAATGGATCATTATAGTGTTACAAAGAAAATTCATAATTCAGAAATTAATTGAATAAAATAAAAGAGCACCATTTCTAAAACCTGAAGTTTGCAGGCAATGTTCTTTCATCACTTGATAAACCACTGTCTGGTTTATTAACATGAGACCTAACATTAGACCTGATGTGGCATTGTGGACTCACTGTCCACTTCCACATTCTGCTTGGAACTTTAGAGATCTGGGCATGTCAATAGATTATTGGGGGTAACAAAATAGAAAACCAGAACGAGTGGTCCCGCAAGTTAGGTACAGAAAATCCTCCATTATACTGCTGAAACAACTCCATCAGGTCTAATATAAGCAAATAAAACCTGTGAAATTATAGCATGTGTTTTTTTTTTTTTTTTTTTTTCAAAAAGCTTTTATTAAATTTTTTTTTATATTATTTGAAGAAGAAAAGGAGTCATAGGTTGGAGAATGAGCACAAATACACACTTCTCAATAAATACAAATATATTGATTCTTATAAAGAATAAAATCAGGGATTTCTACCACTCATGCTTTTATTTTCTATGTTAAATAAAATAATGCTCATCAAGTTCCAAACAATGAAGTGTCTCTCATTATAAGTTCATCAACCATAAATGTGTGTTGCCCAAGTTACAATTTGTCACCTATTTTAAAAGGACTACCAAAAATGTAACTGATATAAATTTATTCTCTCCAAAAAATCACAGCCTTGGTTTCTAAGCCAGCATTTATAAAGTTCAACCAGCCACCAAATAAAGAGCAATGTTTTTCAGCCATGGTAGAGAAATTGGCTGATATGTGAAATGGGCTACTCTGTCAGCAGATTGCCAGGGAGCATTTGCAGAAACAAAGGCTGTTTAAATGAATAAACAATCAAACAAATAAATAGTAGCTAAAACTATGCAACCCCCCCCCAAACATTGTTTGGGGTCTTTGGGGGTTAGATTCCATCTTCCCTAGATCTATAGACAGCTCTTCTCTGCTCCTTTCTGCACCCAGGAGGCTGAGCCCACCCCCACCCCAGCAGTGCACACCATGGGACTGGTCTGCTCTCTGGTTCCTGTTGGGTTTGGCCAATGGGAGGCATCAGCGAGAGCTTGGAGGGCAGGACAGTGAGGTCACAGAATTTATTCCTCCCATCTCTTCCAGGCTTCTGCAGTTCTGGCAGAGGCTGCACACCTCCATAACTACAGCTTGTGCCAACTACCCCATTCTGCAAGCCTCCTGCTCCCAGTCAGCTGCGTAAGTGCCTGTCCACTTCTTGTGTGGTGGAGGTTTCTGTTGTTGCAAGACCTTGTGTGCCTCAACATCCCCGATGGGCTTCCCTAACTGTCCACATCTCTATAAATAGCCTTACATTGATAGAAGATGCCTAAAAGATCATCTTGTCAACCAGCCTCCTTGTCTTTTAAGAAATGAAATTTGTCAAACATCAAACAGCTATCTCAAAATAACGGTTAGAATTTAATTCTCTAGACTCTCAGTTTAGGCAGTGCCCTATCCTAACCCTCTATCTTCTTGTTGAGCCATACGAGAAGAGGTCCTTGGAGAAATGCAATCTTCCCATAGAAAAGCACTCCTGCAGAGTTCATGCTTCCTACCACAAGGGTCAACTCAAACTCTTTCTTTTTGAAGCCCTCCTGGAATTGAACCCACCAAGCAAAATTAGGTTCCCATAAAATTTATTGCTCTTAATGTTGTTGTGAAGATCAAGTGAGATAATGCACATGGGAATGCTTTGTACAGAGTGACAGATTTATAGTACTATTAATGAGAATCCTCAGTTAATGATGAGAATCCTTGCCTCCTAGATATGTTATCTGTTTTGACATGACAAAGATGCTGTTAATTTGTGATTAATATTTCTGCCCTTTCTTCATAGGATTCGTTCAAATGAAGAAAGAGAAGTAAAGTTAAACTGGCATCAGAACTTTGGCTGCAATGTCTGTTTTCATCTTGGTTTATACATTATGGTCATGGACTTTGGTAGACAATTTTCCTTTATATAACAAAGCAAGGATACAGTAATCTCAACAGATTCTGATAGAGTCTGTCTAGCAGACAGGGACACAGTCTTTCTGGTTGTTGATTTTCAGAATATAGCTGTAACCTTTCTGAGTTCCCCAATGTTGGATTTATCACATCATTTCCAGTAGTTTTTCATAATCCTCCAATGAAACAGCTCCCACATAAAATGAGTATTTCCTCAACCATAATTTTCAGAGAGATCACTTGACTCAGAACTGGTAGTAAGCTCCAAGAAAGAATGAAAACAAGAAACCTCTCCCTGAGCTATACTACAAAAGCAGCCAGTGAAAACATCAAAACTCAGCTTCACAAGAAGTATATGGCCTCCAAAACCTGATAGAAATGCCAGTATCTCTCAAGACAAGAACTCTAACAGCCACCGGTGGTCAGCCATCTACTTTTCCATTCCAGCTAATGATACCGAAACAACTTAGAGAAACAATCTAACCAGTGAAGAAAAAAGGCCCTAACTCACTGAGGTTCAGTTTCTCCTCTAGAGCCTCATGAAGAAAAATAGGATTTAGAAGCAGACAACTTGTTATCCCCAATTTTCCCTGAGGAAATTCTGCCAGTTTGTATTCATTGAGCAGTGAGTGGATACAGAATCTCCAGCAAGGTGCTCTCAGGGAACAGATTTCTTAGCTGAAGACAAAGTTCTTTCCCTCACGTACCTGTCACTATCCACAGAAACTGTTCTGGAGAGAGACCTCTGTTGGATGGTTTGCAGAGCAAATAGAGTAGATCCATTTGTGCTGAGCTACTTTAAGCAACTGGACGAACAGACACACTCACCACGACCCATAGGGACAACTCTGTTTTCATATACCTAGATATGACACAACATCTTTGAAAGAAAGCTCAGAGGCATGCCAAAGTAATTCTTTGACCAAAAAAGTCCAATTTACTTTTATTTATAAAACCACAAAAATGCAAGGCTGATTCTGACCTGAATAAGGAGTGGATGCTTAGTTCAGGATGCACTTTTAGAGGAGTCAATCTTCATTTAACCTGTGATGCTCAATGCCACGTTATAGCATCTGATGTTGGGCAAAGTTTCACTAGTCATTGTTATACAGATCTTAGGTTTTAAGTTAAGAACAGCAAAGATCAAGAGAATTTTACAGGCTGTTAGAGAGAGGAAGCCTGTAAGAAACCCATTTGGCATTTTCTTGCTGACCACATGGTAACCTTTTGTCATTTTTACAAGGACTAGGTCAGCGACTTTGGCAGCACCACCATCCTAATTTTTCCCAGGAGCTTGATACCATCATAATGTGTCTGACTTCAGGGGCCTAAGTAGAAATCACCAATGATCAGAAAGTGCTTCACAAAGAGGCAGGCTTTCAAGTCAGAAGATGCCATTACCAACAGCCCTGTACATAACATCTATTTTTCCATAGCCATGAGCCTGTGCCTGCACCTTTCTTCAGCCTGCCTGGTGGACGAGTGCCCTCCTGTACACATTTCTGTTATTGCACTTGGAGAGGGACAGAGTGCCTTTGTTTGAGTCTGTAAAACAATTCTAATGAGAATTCCAGTTATTCAAGTGAGTGTGTCTTTTGCCTTATCAAGATAAAACATTCTTGTTAGGGACAGGTAGGAACAGGGGAAGAAGGAAAAGTGGACAATTGCTGAGACAAAGGAAAGTGGGCAATTGCTGAGACAGAGGAAACAGACAGTTCCTTAGCTTAGACGTGAACAAGGTAGAGAAAATATGACTATTCCAAGCTGCTAAAAAAGCAAACTGGCCAAGATTGTGGCTAGAAAGTTTTGAAATTCAGACAGTGCTCAACTTCTAAGACCCCTGTAGAGGAATTGATCAGTAGAAACTTTTAAAACAAATTAGTCAGCATCCTATGATTATTCAAAGCCCTATCAATATTTTGGAGACCTTCCAAAGCAAAGTTAGTTAAGACTAATATAGAGTCAATTTAATTAAGGCCCTATAGGAAAGAAATGCAAAAGACAGTGAGTTAAGAAATGCATAAACATTAGAAGTAGGAGGAGCAAAGTTAGGAAATGGGGAATAAATACAAGGGGAAAAGTTCATATGGGTCCTTACCCATGCATGAAGTAGAGACCCACACCTCTCAGGGGTATTCTATCTGCTTATGAACTTAATGTCTGCTTATAAATTTAAGTGTGTTCTATAAAATACAACTTTGCTAATTGCCTGCCATTGCTGCCTGTGACTTCTTCACTTTGTGCCCGCTCTCCTGCTGCTACTGGATCTCCTCTTTCTGCACTGGCCCAAGGCAAGGTGCTTTTAGATTCTGGGGGCCATTTTCTAGTGGCACCCAGAGAAAGCCCAAACCAAGGCTGGGTTCTTTATAGCTCCCTGATTATTCTCAAAACAAGATTTAGCACATAGAAAAGTAAAATATATTTATGGAAGGAAGTCAGAAAAAGAGAGAGAGGAAGAAGGGAAAGAAGCATTATTGAATTATAAGCAATGATAAGGATCACCATTTTTTGAATCCCTACTACACAATAGAAAATATCCTAATTGTTTTACAAATATTTTCTCATGAAATTCTCAGGGAAATTATAAGACACTATAATCTCGCTTTTCCAGTAGAGAAAACGGGGCTCTATGGAATTAAACAATATTCGCCTCACAGAAAGGTAGTAGAACTTATATCCGAAGTCCGTTTGGGTTAATTCCAAATTCTGCATTCTTATTCATCAAGCCCAGCAAACGTCAGAACCCAGAAAATTTGAGCATCTTAACTAATCCTCCAGCTATGGGAGAGTAGTGAAAGTCTTCTGGTTCTAGCAGTTAGAAATGCTTGCAAGTGACAGAAATCATATTAAGCTCAGTTAAACAAAAGGTTTTCTCTGAAAATGTTCCACAGATCACAAAAAGACTGCGTCTTGGGGCTCAGGAACCATTAGAAACTATAGACTGGAAGCAGTGCTGAAAATGTTGCTGGGTATTCATCTCACTTCTCAATTTCTCTGCACATCTGCTTCATTCCTCCTTGCAGATGAGCATTCTCAGTTAAATGGAGGAAAAATAGTTGCCTCACAGGCCCTGAGCACATATGACTCAGACACACAAAGAGCCTTAGGTCAATCTCAATCAAGAATTTTGTGGAAGAGCATTTGACTGACCTACGTCCATCTAGAAGTCCACCCTGGTCCAAACACTGCAGGCAACAAAGGTGAGGTCAGAAGTTACTAAGAGGGCTGATAAGATTCACTCTGGTCTGTGATTATGTGGATTCACAGGTAGACTGAGTTCTAAATTAGAAATTTTAACTGAAAGTGAAGAAACACTTTCAAATTACCTATTGTACTTGTTCCTCAAATCTCTTACAACTGCTTATTCCTTTTCAACCCTGTATTAAAGGATAACTAAATTAAATTTAGCTTTTTACTCTATCAACAAAATTTATCTTAAGGAGTTTTTCTTTTTCTTTTTTCTTTTCTTTTTTTGTAGAGAAAGAGTGCCGGTGTCATAGCTCACAGCAACCTCCTGGGCTTAGGCAATTCTCTTGCCTCAGTCTCCCGAGTAGCTGTGACTACAGGCAACCGCCACAACTCCCGGCTATTTTTTTGTTGCAGTTTGGCTGGGGCAGGGTTTGAACCTGCCACCCCCGGTATATGGGGCCTATGCCCTACTCATTGAGCCACAGGAGCCGCCCAGGAGTTCTTCTTAAAAGGAAGAAAAACTGGTTAATTTTTATCATTCGATAAAGAAATTTTGAAAATGTATTATTTCACCTTTTTTTTTGAGACAGTCTCACTATGCCACCCTCAATAGAGTGCGGTAGCATCACAGCTCACAGCAACCTCAAACTCTCAGGCTTAAGCGATTCTCTTGCCTCAGCCTCCCAAGTAGCTGGGAATACAGCCAACCGCCACAACACCCAGCTAATGTTTTGTTGTTGTTTGAACCCGCCAGCCCCAATGTACGTGGCCGGCACCTTAGCTGCTGAGTGAGCTACAGGCGCCAAACTCACAATGTTTTTCAAAATCATGAAATTCAAAATTCACATTCAGGAGGCAGAGAATGATGGTAGACTAGAAATATCTCCTTTCTAGCATCTTCTGACAAAACAGGGGGAAACAAAAAAACCCCAACCTTCTCCAGAGGGGGGAACCAAACTGGAGTCATTACTCTGGGGGCACACTGAGGCAGTGGTGGATGGCAGGAACCAGCAAGATCAGGTGCTAAGGAAAGCCAGCACTGAAGGCAAGTCCGTGGGAACGGGCGGGGACCGACGGGCTGGCCAGCCCGCTCACAGAGGACTGGAGAAGGGAAGTGGCTGTCCTGCAGGTTTTTTGTTTGGGGCTGGACTGTCCATGGGAACTGCCTTGGAAGACTTAGATGAATGAGTGGTCTCGGTGGCCAGTGGCCAGTTTTAAATACCTGGCAGGGTGGATCTCGCACTGGCTTGGGTGCTAGTTGGGCCCCTATTGTGGAAAGATCGCAGCTACTAGCCAGATCACCATTGTGGGAAAGCCACGCGGGAGAAACAGTTCTCCGGGTCCTAGTATACAGCTGGCTCTGGCACGCCTGATAAGCTTGGGCATCCACTCTTGGGGTGGGAGCTGAGCCACACACTCCAGGGAATCGTCCAGGGCCCTGTGAGGGTTCCCTCCTAAGGATTCTGATGAGAGCTTTAATATCCCAAACTCAAAGGGACTGAATGCTGACAACCAGGCACTGACTGTGGGCAACTAAGTCAGGAAGACAGGACCCCAACTCTTCACCGACTAAAGAGGGGTTTCCAGGGTGTTTTCTCCAGCTTGAACAGCACAGCGCCACCTGGTGTCTAGGCAATCTATTGCAATATATGTACATTAGTTATACATATATATATTTATATTATTTTTGCTCCCTTTCCCAATTATTTTTTCAGACTTTACTTTTTCTTTTCTCTTTTTGTTGTTGGGGTTGTTGTTATTTTTGTTCTTTTTGTTTGTTTGTTTGTGTGGTTAATTGTATTCTTAATCTTTATTTTGACTTTCCTGGACAGCAAGAGTTCCCCCTTTTTGGTTACAGTGTTTCAGTTTCTTTTAATCTCTCACTCTTCTTTACTTCTCTCCTTTTTTTATCTCTATTGGGAGACATTTTTCTACTTTTCTCATCTTTCCTATATGAATTTCTCATAAAAACAGCTAAGATATCCCTTTTCATCTTTTTTCTTTTATAATTGAATTTTTAATTTTCCTTATCTATTTTTATTTTTTTACTTTTCTCTGAGTGCTGGGGGTCACAAAAACGGTCCATATGGGAGGTCACGACAGAGATCTGGCTCAAGGAGGTCACGAGCTCATGGTCAAGGGTGTCCTTTTAGCTTTGGCCTTTGGAAAGTCAGTATTGGCAGGACCCCACTGTAACATATTGCTGAATTTTTCTTTCTCTTTTTTCTTTTTTCTCTTTCTCTTCCTATAATTGACAAAGGTGGGGTCTTGCTTTTGCCTAGGCTGGTAAAGAGCTCCAGAATTTGAGGGATCCACCCAGGCCAGCACCCAAAAGTCCTAGTGTTGCAGGTGTGGCATCCTGCTGAACAACACCATTTCTCCTGTTGCTCTCTTTCTGTACTTCTCTCCTTTTCTCCCAATTCTTTTTTTTTCATGCTTCTTTCTTTCCTTCCTTCCTTCCTTCCTTCCTCCCTTCTTTCCTTCCTTCCTTCCCTCCTTCCTTCCTTCTTTCTTTCCTTCTTTCCAACAAAGCCTCAAACTGTCGCCCTGGGTAGAGTGCTGTGGCATCACAGCTCACAGCAACCTCCAACTCCTGGGCTCAAGTGATTCTCCTGCCTTTGTCTCACAAGTAGCCGGGACCACAAGCGCCTGCCACAATGCCCGGCTATTTTTTGGTTGTAGTTGTCATTGTTGTTCAGCAGGCCTGAGCTGATTCAAACCTGCCAGTTCTGGTGTATGTGGCTGGCTCTGAGCCTCTTTTCTTTCTTTTTCTTTCTCTCTCTCTCTTTCTTTCTTTCTTTCTTTCTTTTTTTTCTTTCTTTTTTTTTCTTTCTTTTTCTTTCTTTTCTTTCTCTCTCTTTCTTTCTTTTTCTTCTCTCTCTCTCTCTCTCTCTCTCTCTCTCTCTCTCTCTCTCTTTCCTTCCTTCCTTTCTCCCTTCTTTCTTCTTTCTCCCTCCCTGCTCTTTACCCTTCTCTTCCTTTTGGTCTTATATCAAGAGGTCACTTCAACACCTAACCTTTGTGTTAACCTGGATAGAGTTGAAACACATTCTTCTCAGTTAAGTGTCACAAGACTGGAAAAAAAAATATCCAATGTACTCGATACAAATATGAAGCCAGTAGACAATCTAATTCATGCCTACATAGGAAAAAGACTCATTTTAATTCAAGTTGGAGGGAGGGGTAACAAGGGAGTGGGGACAGGTAAGGGGGATTTGCAGTGTTCCCACTGAATGGGCATGGTTTAAGGGTGTATGGCACACCTTTAGGTGTAAGACATAACTACAAGAGGGACTCTACCTAAGAAATTAAAATACTGTGACCTTGTTGTTTGTACCCTCACATTAACCTGAAGTAAAAAAAAAAAAAAAAAGTAAAAGAAAAAAATAAATAAATTTATTTTCTTTATAAATGAAAAAAAATTCACATTCAAAATTCTTGAAAGATGAGCAGGCTACTGGTAGGCAACAAGTATTATTTCTTGTCTGAATAAATGAACAAAGGCAAAATGTTAAATTTAAAAGGCTTAAGTATTATTAAAATTTCTGAATTTATTTCCCTGGGAGTTCTCAGAATGGACCTAATCATTAAGCCTTAAATACATAGTAGACTTGCTCAAATGAAAGACTTAGTTCACGTAACAGCTTGGCTTTGCCAGCATAAATTTGTCTCATTTGAAAGAATGACTTATATAGTGAAAAATATGGGTCCTTTGTGCATATAATTATAGTTTCTTATTTTATATTTGTCTGTATTCACTTGAAAATATAAAGAATACCCACACCTGGGTACTTTCCCAAGAGAAATTAAAACATACTTGCACAAAGACTTGTACAAAAAATATTCATAGCAGCTTTGTTCATAATAGCCAAAACCAGAAATAACCCAAATGTCTTTCAACTAGTGAATCAATAGACTAATCATGATACATCCAAACAATGGAATACTACTCAACATTTAAAAGGAATACACTATTTTTGCAAGCCACAATATGAACAAAATTCAAATACCTTATGCTAAGTGAAGGATGCCAGATATAAAAGGATAACAAACTGCACAAATCTATTATAGGACATCATCCTGGAAAAGGTAAAAAATTAGATCAGCACTTGCTAGAGGCTTAGGATGGGAGAAGGGGATAGACTATAAAAGGGCATAAGGAATTTTCCGGAAATGTCCTACTTTATGATTATGGTTGTGGGTATATGACTAACTAAAACTCCTCAAATGTGCACATGAAGACAGTAAGTTCTACTATAACTAAATAAGACCTCAATGAACCTGACTTTAACAAGTACAAAAGGAAATTAGGTACTTGTGGTAGATAATGAATCTAGCACACAAATGTTCTGCTGTTTAAACTCACAAAACAAGTCTTAATTATATATTTTTAAAAATAACTATATCTTGAACTCTCCTAAGTATTTGTTACTTTAACTAAAAATAATGACTTTTGATGGATTAGACAATTAAGTTGTGCTGATCATCTCATTCATAACCTATAAAACAAAGGAAAACATTGATGTTTTGTCATTTCTTTGTGAAAAGCCAACCTGCATACACTCCCCAGATATACACAAGCCTAGAGAGTATTTAAAGAAATTCTGGAAAGCCCTGGTTTCATCTGACATTTAAATATCTAATTTATCATAGCACATTTTGAAAACTAAGTGTATTGCCATATAATTGATGTGAGGTTACTAGGACCTTGTAAAATGGAAAGAATCAATTCAACCATTGACTAGGTCATCTTGTCTTTCCTTTATAGAGCATTTTGTCATTTACACTTTGCAAAGGGACAGAATAATAAGATACATGAGCACATAAGTTTAAAACTTGACCTAGACTTGTTGAAATAGCAAAATGAAGGCAAAAAACAAGTGATGGGATACAAAGATGAAGAAGAGAAATTTTTAGGCATAGCTCTGGTGTAGGAGGGCTTTAGCCAAGAACTTCCCGGGTGCCTCAGATCCTGGGATATGGCAGGGGTCATTAGAAAAGACAGCTACTTGGGTAATGTACTGTGAGGAAGCATGCATCCCGCATGGTTCCTAGGATCAAGGCTTCTCAACAGAGGAGCATGGCTCATATATATCTATGTGATTTATTACTGTTTCTAGGCCAAGGAATGTAGGCTTCCTTATAAGTAGAACTGTCCTTTTTATTACCCTTTGTATCACCTCAAGAAGCAGTTTTTCTTTTTTTCTTTTCTTCATTTCAAAATATTAAGGTGTACAAATATTTTTGCTTTTATTTTTTATGTTGATACCTTTGTATGTAATGTTTAAATCAGGGTTATTTGTGGCCTGTCACCAGAATAGCATTCATAAGTACCAAGTAAGATTTTATCCTTCTATCCCCTCTTCTTGGTTTCTAATGTCCTTTATATGTCTTTTCACCCATGTGTACCCATCATGTAGGTCCTACTATTATTGAGAGCATATGGTGCTTGGTTTTCCATTCCTAAGATAATTTACTTAGGACAATGGTCTCTAGTTCCATCCAAGTTGCTGAAAATGACATTATTTCATTCCTTTGTATGGCTGAGTAGTACTCTATGGTATGTATATATACTACATTTTCTTCATCCATTCATGAATTAATGGGCACTTTGGTTTATTCCACAACCTAATTAATTCTTAATTTTCAGGCTCAGGGAAGGTAGGGTATATGACTATGTAATAACTGATAGGGTCAGGATTCAAGCCTAGGGTCGATGTGATTTCAGACGCTCTCCTCTTAATCACTGAATGGCACTTACTATAGAGGAAAAAGAATTGGAAGGGGTCATGTTAAATTTAAAAGGGAGGGTAAACCATAAGCAGGTAGAAAATACCAGTTGTTTTAGAAGAGAAATGGAATTGACCAAAGAAAAGCAAGGATACCTTGGGGAAAAGCATTTTCTAGGAAAAAGGAGAAATGGGCTGGTCCCAAGAACTACCTTGGGTTAGTGTGGTGTTTTACTATAAGATCCAAATTTCAAATCACCTAATTTTTATTTTAAAAAGTTGTCTGTACTAATTACAACCACCATAAAAGTCAATGGGGAGATAGAACAAACACAATTGAGATATGTATGCTGAAAGTCTCCTGTTCTTTCCTCTTTCTGCCCTCAGTTGCCAGCCTGCCTCCTTGGGAAGACTGGCACAGAGGTGGGCCCAATGATGCCAGGGCCAGGAGGTCTGATATCTGTTTCTGGTTTGGGTCTCCATTCAGTGGATAGGCCCTTGACAATGAGGATGGCTCTAGCCCCAGCAAAACACTTAGAGCTCAATGGCAGTTTCTCTTTCCTCTAATGCCACAAGACTTTCCTTAGTTCCTCATACTAATTACTCAAGAACCTCCCTCAAAAGCCATACCTTGGGGTAGGGGGCAAGATAGCAGATTAGAAGCAGCCCATACAGCCACTCAAGAAAGGACCAAAGAGTGCATGTAGAGGTTCACCCACTGAAGGACCTTCTCATGGAGAGCATTGTGAATTGTCAGAGAAGCAACTGGAGATACCCAAAATGAAAAAGAGAGATGGGGTGATCTGCTTGGCAAGATTGGAAGATACCTGAGGGAAGCATCCACAGTGGGAAAGGAAACGTCAAAGGAGATGTCCACCAGTTTTCACACTCCCCCAGTAGACATTGCAACCCAAGTGGCAAAGGGACTTTCCCACCACAAGAGACCTCTGATCTGATCAGGGAGCTGCTTGCAAACTGTGCAGCAGAATTGCACTGGAGAGCAGGCACAGTGGTGTCCTGGAAGCTTGTGGTCCTGGGTTGTTGCAACAGACACCATTCTGTGCTCCCGGCCCCTGAGTGCCCAGTCTGCAGAAGAGTTGGCTCCACCTTCCATTACCACTGCCAGGCCAGGGAGGGCAGATGGCCTGTAACTGGGTGGCCTGCACTCCTCCAGCATCTCCCTCTCTACTAATCTCCTCCCAGGACTCCAAGCAGAGCAGGCAACCCTTGGTCATCAGAATTTGCTGCCTCCATCTTACCATCTTGATAGCTGCTGTGATCTGAGTAGCACCACAGCAGCTGCCACAGTCAGACCTGGGTAGAGGGAGAGCCATAGCCACTGCAACTCCTTCGTGGGGTGCCATTTGTTCCCCTGGCTCTGCCAGCCAAGGGAGGACCAGCTGCTGTGGCCCAGTGAGCCACCTTGCTGCCATCTGCTGTCCTGTGACCAGCCTAGGTACTTACTGGTTTGGACCCTCCAACCTATCCAGGCACCAGTCAAGGTCTGGCCCTCTCCACAGGAGCCCACTAAGATCCCATGATGCACCCCACCACCAGCTGCCATCCTGGGATGTGTCCCAGGATCTGTCAAAAGGCTTCAACTTACCCCATCACATGCTGCAGTCCTGTGACCCTTCCAGGTGTCCAGCAATGTGCTATGACCCACCCAGGCACCCCCAAAAGGTAAAGGGATGGAAAAACATCACACTTATATTAGATAAAATATATTTTATATGATATGGTTAAAAAAGCAAAGATGGTCATTATACAATGGTAAAGGAAGAAAAAAAAGACATAACAATCCATAATATATATGCACATAACACAATAGTTCCCTGATTCATAAAGCAAATTTCACTAGATGTAAGCAAAGAAATAAACAGTAGCATCTTAATTGCCTGAGAATTCAATATGCCATTAATAGAACTGGACATAGAATTGAAGCAGAAATGAATAAGAAAACAATGGACTTAAACAGATCTCAAGAACAAATGACCTAACAGCCATTTACAGAACACTCTACCCCAAAGCTACTGAATATACATTCTTTTCATCAGCACATGGGCCATTTCTAAGAGTGATCATATCTTAGGCCACAAAATAAGTCTCAGCAAATTCAAAATATCAAAGCCAAACCATGTATCTTCTTAGACCATAGAGGAAGAAAACTAGAAATCAATTCCAAGAGAATACTCAAGTCTATGCAAAATCATGGAAATTAAACAGCATGCTACTGAATGATCCTTGAATCAATGATCAATAATTTCATCAATGATGAAATTACGATGAAAATCAAAACATTCTTTGGACTAAATAACAAAGGGGACACAAGTTTTCAAAGTCTATGGGATAAGTGAAAGCAGTCCTAAGGATAAATTACATAGCCTTAAATGCCTATGTTAAAAACAAAAAAACAGGTGGTGCCTGTGGCTTAAAGGAATAGGGCGCCGGCCCCATATGCCGGAGGTGGCGGGTTCAAACCCAGCCCCAGCCAAAAACTGCAAAAAAGAAAATTATTTTTAAAAAGATTACAAATTAACAACCAAATATCACAACTTAAGACCTTAGATAAAGAAGAACAAAACAAACATAAAGCCAACAAAAGAAAAGAAATAAAAAAGCTTGGAGCAGAACTAAATGAAATGAAAACCAATTAAAAAAGATAAAAAGGATGAATGAAACAAAAAGTTCATTCTTTGAAGAGGTAATCTAAATCAATAGACTACTAGGTGGATTAACCAGAAAGAGAAGACAAAGGATTCAAATAAGCTTAATCAGAAATGAAAAAAGAGATATTACAATTGACACACAGAAATAAAAAATATCATTGGTGAATACTACCAAAATCTTTGTGCAAATAGAATGAAAAACCTAGAGAAAATGGATAAATTCCTGGGAACACACAACTTCCCAAGCCTGAATCAGGAAGAAATAGAACTCCTGAATGGACCAAAGCAAAACCAAAGTAGTAATTGGAAACTTCCCTCACTCCCCCCACAAAAAGCTGTGGACCAAAAGGATTAACAGCCAAATTATACCAGACCCACAAAAAAGAACTGATAGCAGTACTACAGAAATTATTCCATATCATAGAGAAGGAGGGAGTCAGTCAGATACAAAGCCAGTATCACTCTGATATCAAAGCTAAGAAAGGACATAACCAAAAAACTAAAACTACAGACCAATATTTCTTATGAATATAGGTGCAAAAAATCTCAAAAAATAGGCCAGGCACGGTGGCTAACACCTGCAATCCTAGCACTCTGTGCGACCAAGGCAGGTGGATAGCTTGAGCTCACGAGTTCAAGACCAGCCTGAGCAAAAAGAAAGACCCCTGTCTCTACTAAAAATAGAAAAATTGAGGCAAGAGGATTGCTTGAGCTCAAGTGTTGGAGGATGCTATGAGCTATAATGCCATGGCACTCTACTCAGGGCAATAACTTGAGGCTCTGTCTCTAAAAAAAAAAAAAAAGAAAGAAAAGTACTGGGCAGCACCTGTGGCTCAAATGAGGGTGCCAGCCCAAATTGCGGGGGGTGGTGGGTTAAAACCAAGCCCATGAAAAAACGGAAAAAAAAAAAAAAAAAAAAAAAAAACCTAATAAACCATATTCAATAACACATCAGAAAGGTAATTCACAATTATTGAGTGGGTTTCATCATCTCAGGGATGCAAAGATGGTGCAACACACACAAATTTATAAACATGATTCACCACATACACAGAACTAAAAGCAAATATCATATGGTCATTTCAATAGAAGCAGAATAAGCATTTGATAAAGTCCATCTCCCTTTCATAATAAAAACCCTCAACAAACTAGGCACAGAAGAAACATGCCTCAAAATAATAAAACATATATAAGACAAACCCATAGCCAACATCACACTGAATGGAGAAAAGTTGAAAGCATTCCTCATAAGAACTGGAATAAAACAGCCAGGGGCCATGGCTCATACCTGTAATCCCAGCACTTTGGGAGGCTAAGGTGGGCAGATCACCTGAGCTCACAAGCTGGAGATTGGTCTGAGCTAGAGTGAGGCACCATGGCCAGGCATTGTGGTGGGTGCCTGTAGTCCCAGCTACCCAGGAGGCTGAGGCAAGAGGATTGCTTGAGCTTAAGAGTTTTAGGTTGCTGTGGGCTATGATGCCATAGCACTCTACCAAGGATGACTAAGTGAGACTCTGTCTCAACAACAACAACCAAAAGACACCAAAGGCAAATACAGCAACAGCAATAATAAATAAATGGGATTTAATTAAATTAAAAACTTCTACAAATAATCAACAGAAATAGGCAACCCACAAAATGGGAGAAAATATTCACAAACTAAACATATAACAAAGGACTATCATCCAGAATCTACAAAGAACTCAAACAAAATAGCAAGAAAAAAATAACCCCATCAAAAAGTGAACAAAGGACACGAACAGAAGTTTTTCAAAAGAAAATAGAGAAATAGCCAACAAACCTATGGGAAAAAAAAATGCTCAACATCACTAATCATCAAGAATATACAAATTAAAACTACAATGAGATAAGTAGCACCACCTTATCCCTATCTTAATGGCCATTATGAAAAAGGAAAAAAAATAAATAAATAAAAATGAGACCTGGTGTGGATGCAGAGGGAAAGGAATGCTTATACACTGTTGACGGGAGTGCAAATTAGCATAACATCTACGTAAAACAGTATGGAGATACCACTAGGTATCTACCCAAAGGGAAAAAAGTCATTTTATTAAAAAGGCTCCTGCACCCAAATGTTTACTGTATCACAATTGACAATTGCAACTACGGGGATCCAACCTTAAGTGCCCATCAATTCACGAATGGATAAAAAATATGGTATATATATGTATGTATGTATATATATAGTGCATATATATATTTGTGTGCGTATAAATATAAAAATATGATTTATGCACACACAAATACATATATTATGTGCTGGGATTACAGGCATGAGCCTTTGTGGTCTTCATCATAAATATTTTGCCTAGGCTGATGATTGTTGTGTGACCAGAGACGTGAATGAACAGCAGTTTTGCCGTGGGTGTAAACTTGCTCCTGTAATTATTAAGTCAAGAAACAGACTACACGGGATAGGATAGCTTGTAGTGAAGTTCTTTATTTAGGGGTTTGATTTTATACCTTTCAAAATCATAAAGAAGAAAGTAGCCACAGGGGAACAGAGTTAATAGAAGAATATCTTCGAGGGTTCACTCAGTTTACTCAGTATGAAGTAACGACTGTGTCTTCTTCTCAGGGCAGAGCACCTATAGACCTCTGACAATATGTTGTTAACATACGTCAACCCTCTGGCCCGTATCTCTGAGGAAGGGCGGCATGCCCTTTGATCTCAGGCTTCACAGGGGCGCACAGCTTCAGAGAATGGGCTTGTGGAATTTTTAACTCCAGGCAAGCCAACTCTGCATGTAGCCCAGGGGGCCCAGGTCCCTTAAGCCTCTGGAAAAAAAGCAAGCCATTTTAAACCCACACTGAGTTCACTTCGTGTGCTTGATGTAGGATATGTTTATTTCTAAATATTATCCTACAGATGATTAGAGGAATTTTTCCTATGTTTTCTTCTAAAATTTTTATGGTTTTATGTCTTACATTTAATACTTTTATTTATATTTAATTTTGTATATGGCAATAGATAGGGATCCTGTTTCATTCTTCTGCATGTGGCTATCCAATTTCCCAGCAACATTTATTGAATAGAGCTTCCTTTCTCTTAGGTATATTGTTGTCTGCTTTGTTAAAGATATACAGATATTTGTGTGTGTCAAAACCATATTTTTATATTTATACATAGATATATATATTTATATTTATGTATACATATGTGTGTATAAACCATATATGCACACACACATACATACCATAGAATACTACTCAGCAATAAAAAGGAATGAAATAATGTCATTTGCAGCAAGTTGGATGGAACTGGAGGCCATTATCCTAAGTATCTCAGGAATGGAAGTGAAACACCATATGGTCCCATTAATCAGTGGGAGCTAAATGATAGGTACACATGGGCACAAAGAGATGTAAAGGACTTTGGAAACCAAGAAAGAAGAATGAGGAGGGGATAAAAATCTAAATTTTTAAGACTTGTTTTGAGGGTTTTAACAATAGTCTGTGTAATGTACTAGACAGTATCAGGCATATGGTAGGCACTCAGTACTTACACTCTCACTGCATCCCTTCAGTTCTGTCTTCAGTGCCAACTGATAAATTCTTCCTTACTGTCTGTGTTCAAATTCTTGAGACAGAAACTCAGATTGCATCACTCTCCTATCAGAGCACACAGCTACAGGGCTGTCCATGGATTAAGGAGTCTTCAGTCAGATGCTCTAACTTGACCACTTGCCAAGGCCTGCATGTGAGTTTAGTTTACAAAACCTACCTATTAAGGAAACAGAGACTGTGAAAAGCAATTTCCTGAAGGAGGAGCATGGTTGGTGGGTAATGATCAACATCCTAGAAAGAAAATGTTTCTAAATACAAGTTTTGCCAATAATAAACCAATGTCCCTTTATATCAGCAATTACCATAGTAAATACTTGTTATTGGTAGTCATGAATTTGGCTGGGAGTATTCATTTGTTTTACTTAAGCCTACTTATTTTGAGAATTTCTGTTCTAGTTTGGTTAAAACCATCAATACAGTGATAAGAGTTAATTCAAAGGAAGCTCTAGAAATACAAAATAAAATTGTTTATATGAAACTCTGTGCACAGCAACCAGCTGCTGAGAGGACAGTGCATGAGGTGACCCTGAACCTTACCTGCCATTTCCTGTAGGGTGAACATCTTCCTGAAGGTAAATTAGCTTCACTCAGCAGTAGACAAGCCAGCAAAACCTCTACATAAACCTCCTAGAAGGGATATGGGAACTCAAATTCGAATGAAAGCATCTACACAGAGAGGTCTGTGAAGGTGATGAGTATGCCATTTATAGGCCAATTCCATGAGGTTCTCTGGCTGAGTAATTATGACAATAGCTACTCTGGCCTCTAGTCCCTCTCTGACTCAGCTCATACAATTTATCCACTCAGTCAAACAGACCAATTCTCCACCACTCTTCTGACCAAGCACAACTGTCTATTCTAGGGTATAATATTTTTGCCAAATTATTTTCTTCTTTTATGTAATGATGTATTTCTTCATAGTATGTGCCATTTCAAAACTATTAGAAGATAACTTTCGTAACTCAATTGTTAAAGGCAGAGAGACACGAGAGTCTGGGTCTATGCACTCGTTCACCATTCAACAAATATTTCCCAAGTACCTCATTATGCTAGACCTTGTTTCCCATACTTGAAACACGTCATTGAACAACAAAACAACAACAACAAAATCCAACCTTACTAAAGCTTACCTTCTATGGTGATTAGAAAATAAACAAGCTAAATAAGTAAAACATATAGTATGATAGAGAATGATAATGACTGGATGAAAAAGTTGAGCAGCCAAAAAGGAAACACCTTTTTTTTTTTTTTTTAAGGTAGAGCAATAGATACAATGTTAGTAAACACCTCATTGGCCTATAGCCTTGGATAGAATAGAATTTGGGGGCCCCAAACTAGCCACATACATCAGAGATAGAATGAATGCTAGTGAAGATCATGAGTAAAAGCTTTAAAATGGGTAGATCTACAAGACTGGTAATCAGACAAGGAGGAAATGTCGGACAGGCCCAATAGAAGGGCCAGCAAAGTTGAAGATATTCCCCTATCTGGAGCTCAGACAGAAGTAGGGATTGTTGGGAACCAGGTCCCCACACTGTACCTAGACAGAACCTAGGCAAAGGGCTTGAGGAGCAGACTTTGAAAAAAACTCAGCTAAATTAACCTCAGTTCCAAATTTATCTACTCAGTCAACCCTCAACCCTCTCTAAAACATCTTAGAGAAGAAATCAACTCATTTTTTCTGAGGTCTACAGGTGAAAAAAAGAGAGGGTGACTAGTAATGTCAGGGTTACTATTTAGAGCATTTCACAACCAGTAATAAAGTGTTGTGTCCAGGCAGAAAGGAAACAGGCCTTAATACTAGAGAAGAGCTGTGTCTGGAAGGCTGTGTCAGATATTCCCCCTTAGCTGCTGGATGGATGATACGGTGGCAACTGGGGGAGGCATTTGTAGGACAACAAAGAGGAGTCTGGGAGCTCCGGGAAGTATCTGTTGATGAACTGGCACCTCAGCACCTTGATATATTCCTATGGTTTGACCTTCTCACAAGTGTTCTAAATCCAGGATCCTAGAGGGACAGCTTTGATGACACAAATAGCTTTTCCCTCCCCTGGTCCAGTTAAGGAGCAC
>CAUYPK010084189.1:0-16873 GCA_963574355.1 Loris lydekkerianus
GGAAGGGGAAAGGAAAGGGAAGGGAAGGGAATGGAAAGGAAGGGAAGGGAAGGGAAGGGAAGGGAAGGGAAGGGAAGGGAAGGAAAGGAAAGGAAAGGAAAGGAAAGGAAAGGAAAGGAAAGACCTAGCCCAAAGAGAGGGTAAAAGACACACGGGAGAAATTTCGGACAGCTGTGAAGCTGGTCTGGAGAGAAACCATCTGCAGACTCAAGAACAAGGACAGTAGCGAAAAGAGTGTGTGTGGGGTGGGGGAGGAAGTAACAGGTACATTTGACCTATGCAAAATTACATTCAGAGACTGATGGAGAGGTGGGAAGGATTCACGATAGGTACATAGTAAAGTGAGCAAATGAAAGAAAATAATGCAGTAGTTAACTACAGGGAAAACAAAACGTTGCATAAGAAAGGAATGTAATTATAGTGCTACTTGAACTCATCAGTCAACTTTTAAAAATGCAATTCCATCTGCTACTCACAACCCTCCAGGAGCACTGCACTGCAGGTAAAATAAAATCCACACTCTGCCCGCGATTTAAGAACCTTTAATGAAGCTGCCCTCTCTCATCACACTCGGGGAAGTCCTGTTTCCTGCTCCATAGGCATGGGACACTCTTACCTCCAAAGCACCCGAAGGGCTTTTCACTGGTACTCAGGTGTCAGCTAAAAGCTCACCTTCTCTGTGAAGCTGTCCCTGACCAGCCAGTATAAATTAGTACCAGCTTACCCTCAACTGTCACTATCACATGACTCAGTTTTATTTTCTTCATATTGTGTCACCGACTGCAAGGAAATTATTTTATGTGTGACTATGTGAGAGTAGATCGTACTAAGGTTGCCTAATCTTACTTACTGGGGACCAGGCACTGCTATAAATGTTTCATATTTGTTATTTTATTTAATGCTTGCCCCATTCACGAGAGGTGGGTGCTATGATTACTGCCATTTCATAAATAAGAAAACCGGGGCAGGCCAGGCACAATGGGTCAAGCCTGTAATTCTTTTTAGTCCCTGGGAGGCCAAGGCGGGTGGATTGCTTTAACTCAGAGGAGTTTGAGACCAGCCTGAACACAAGGGACAGCCCATCTCTACCAAAAAGAGAAAAACCAGCTGACATGGTGGCACACATCTGTTGTCCCAAGAACGGAAGGAGGCTGAGGCAAGAGGGTCGCTGAAGCCCATGAGTTTGAGGTTGCTGTGGGCACTCTAGCCTGGGGCAACAAAGACTCTGTCTCAAAGACAAAAGAAGAAAGAAAAAGAAACGAACATCCATGAAGCATTGTGAAATCACTTGCTGGAATCCACTCAGTGGCAGAGCAGGGAATCGCTCCCGTGCAGTCCAGCCCCTGTTATGCAGAAGCACCATGTGACATGGCCTTTCCCTGAATGCAGCTTGCCTCCTCTTCACGCTCACAGCCTCGAGACCTCACGTGGTCTCTGACACTTATCCGACCGACGAGTACTCTTCCAATATCTGTTCAATAAACGTGTTGCAATAATCTGAGACAACCATCCCAAGGCAAAAGAAAAGAAGGGAGCATACATTTTTCCTTTTTTGCTATTCCTCCTGCAACTTGCCACGTCTCACTTTTGTTCACCTTTGGCACGGGCTGTTCTGGTTCTTCCAGTTTTGGGATCTCTTGATCAAGATATTTCTGCCTTCTCTGTAGACTTTGGGTCACTCTTTGGCTCCATAGCATCATTCTCTTCCTCTCTGTCTCTGTCTCTCGTTTGTCAGGTCACTGCTGGACTAACACTTGCACGCTCCCCAGGGATAGGAGGACACGATGACCCCACCTCTGGTCTGTGCCAAGGTGAAATGGTGTGGCAGTGATGGATCCATGGACCAAAACCAAGAAGAGGCGCTGACAGAGTGGGGTGGGAAGGACCACTCCCCATCGGCTCTGGAGTCCGGAGAGGACTCCGGAGCAGGTAGATGATTTGTTCCCAAGTGGAGAAGAAGGCAGAGCTGTACAGAGAGAGTCTGAGAGACGAGCAGAAAGCTCAGGAGGGCAGGAAAGAGAGCTCTGCAAGGGTGGAGCCACATGCTTCCACTTGCAGGATCAAGGGCCCTGGTACAAAGCCCCACTGAAATCAACTCGTTCTTCTATAACATTTTCCCAACCCCCAGCGCCACACACTAGTTCAAGTCACCACTGTCTCCTCCCAGCATCCCAGCAACAGCTTCCTAAACTCACACCATAAGGAACTTACCCTTGTCAGCCCACTTTCCTGACAGTGAATTGTTTAATTTTAGCATCTTTTACAATCTGGGTAGTTTGAGAATTTCTCAGATCATCAACTACTGGTTCCTGTATGCTTAACAGTTCCTCCCCCAATCTGGCACCTTACTATAGACAGAGACCAGCTGCACCTCTGACACTGTACTTGGAAACCTTAGCTAAATATTCAGTTCATAATTGTGAGACACAATTCCACTAAGTTTATCCCACCACATAACAAGGCTTCTCCCTCCAGTTCCCCTGAACATGCTCTTCATTTCCTTCTTAGCCCTCACCAGGGCAGGGCTGTGAATCCCACACTCCTCCCAACCTCCGATGCTGATTTAGATACTCTCCATAACGATAAATATTTGCTCTACCACACTCCTCACTTCCTTCTGAGTTCTCACCAGGAGTGTCTATTTCTACCAATAGCCTCTTTAAGGCAAACTAGGCTTTTCCGCTCACATTCCTCAAAAGTCTTTCACACAAAGCCAGGCGCCGAGCCTCGCGCCTGTCTGTAATCCTAGCACTTTGGGAGGCTGAGGTGGATTGCTCGAGCTCACAAGTTTGAGACCAGCCTGAGCCAAAAGTGAGACCCCATCTCTAATAAAAATAGAAAAAGCAGCTGGGTGTTGTGGTTAAGAAGTAAGTTTCTTATGGCGTGAGTTCAGGAAGCTATTGCTGGGATGCTGAGAAGAGAGAATAGGGCCTGTAGTCCCGGTTATTCGGGAGGCTGAGACAAGAGGATCTCTTGAGCCCAGGGGTTTGAGGTTGCTGTAAACTATGATGCCACAGCACTCTATCCAGGGCACGGAGTGAGACTCTGTCTCAAAAACAAAACTAAACTAAACCAAAAAATGTGTTTCATTCACACTGCCCACTGCTCAATTCCAAAGCCACTTCCATAATTTTTAGGTATTTATTACAGCGGCACCTAATTTCTAGGTACCAAAATCTGTTTTTGTTTACGTGGTTCTTGTAATAAAATACCACAGACTTCATGGCTTAAAACCACAAAGATTTATGATCTTACAGTTGTTGGTCAGAAGTTCTAAATCAATGTGTCTGCAGGTCTCCATTTCTTCTGGAGGATCTAGAAGTGAGAATCTGTTTCCTTGCCTGCTCCAGCTTCTAAAGGCACCTGCACTCCTTGGCTCAAGGCACCGTCATCTTCAGAGCAAGCAGTGTCAGTGTCTCTGTTTCTCTCTCTCTCTCTCACACCTGCCTCCACTGTCACACCTCCTCTGGTTCTGATCTGATCTCCAGCTGCCCTCTCAGAAAGACCCTGGTGATTACATTGGGCCCATTCAGATAATCAAGGGCAGTCTCCCCATCTCAAGATCCACAACTTAATCACATCTGCAAATTCTGTCTTCTCTGGTGTGGGAATGAGTGATGTAGTCTGGGTCCAGGAGTCCAGAGCTGGGTAGAAGTGCACTGGCCTCCTTATTCATCTGGCCATCGTTCATGGCTCTGCTCAACCCTCATGTCCCCATAAAGTCCATCCTGATTCCTCCGACTCGGCTTTTCCATGCCCCTCTCTGGCCTGTGCGCACTTCTCCCACGTGTGTGCACTAATAAGTGTACCCTATTGTGTTTACTTTCTATGTGTCTCTTTCCCGGAATACACTTGTTTCTCAAGAGTAAGATTACTGCTTGGGTTCTTTCTGTTCTCCTATCACCTAGCACAAAGGCTGACGGCCTTAGTAGGAGCTACATACATGTTTAATTAAATAAAACTTAGATCAATGGCTTTTTGCTGCTCATTATTGTACTATATAAACGACAGATTGTACTATATAAATGAAAGATTATATATTCTCAATATAATTGTCACTGTGAAGTTGGGTGTACACATTACATTCAACTTACTCTCTTATATATACTTTTCGATTAGGTATATTTAAATACAACAGTTTGGAAATATCATCAAGAAATACATCCCTGGTCTTAACTAAACTTTGCTGGGTTATCTGTATTTCAGGGGTTTTTGATAACGGCTCTAGGGTCAGGTTAATGTCACTACAAAGTATTTTGTTTAAAATCTCAACTCTGATCATAAAAAACTCATACATGTCAAAAATCAAACAGTATATCAATGTATACAGTGAAAAGGCTCATGGTGACTTTACCCTTGCCTGTATCCAAAGGGCTTCTTGGTTCTTTCCCTTACATCCTCTCTTCTTTTCTCTCCCTCTTTTCTTATTTTTTTCCCCCCGAGACAGAGTCTCACTCTGTTCCTCCAAGCTAGAGTGCCATGCATCAGCCTAGCTCACAACAACTTCAAACTCCTGGGTTCAAGTGATCCTCCTGCCTCAGCCTCCCGAGTAGCTGGGACAACACTAGAATAATCTTTGTATTTTTAATAGAGAAAGGGTCTCAATGTTGCCCAGGCTGGTCTTGAACTCCTGAGCTGAAGGGATCCTCCCACTTCAACTTCCCAGAGTGCTAGGATTATAGGCATGAGCCACTATGCCTGGCCCACACTCTTTTATTTTATTTTTTTTATTTTTTTAACTTTTTAGACATAACTTGTTTTTTTGTTTGTTTGTTTAAACAGAGTCTCACTTTGTCGCCCTAGAGTTGAGTGGCTTAGCTCGAAGCAACCTCAAATTCTTGGGCTCAAGGGATCCTCATGCCTCAGATTCCTGAGTAGCTGGGACTACAGGTGCCTCCAAAGATGCCCAGCTCATTCTTCAGAGATTTTTTAGTAGAAATGGGAACCTACTCTTGCTTAAGCAGTCTTGAACTCTTGAGCTCAGGCGACCACGCACCTCAGCCTCCCAGAGTGTAGGATGACAGGCGTGAGCCACCCAGCCCTGGCCACACACACTTCTCATCTCATTCTTTTTACACCTGAGTGATGACTTTGGTAGGTGGCTTCTTTGGGATTACAAACAATGCTGCAATAAAGACTCTTGTTCATACCTTATTTCACATGTGTGCAAGTAAACCCAACTAAACTAATTATTAACAATGATGTTGAATCAGTAAATCTATCCTAAACCACAGTTAATTTCCTTGAAAGATCCCTTCTTTCAAGATTTGAAATGCTGTTCTTTAACATAAAGTGATAGACTGGTGTGCTATGGTGCATAATATTCTAACAACACTGGTCAGGAGAGGGGAAGGTGACAGTCAACTAGTAAATACATTAATGAGACACACATACACATAACCACCCCCCAAAAGGAGCACAAATCCTATTGACACCCTCTATCTATACATTGACTGAACTAAAGACATCACTAATAAAATATTTGCTTAGGTGTTACTGAATTTTTAAAATGCCTGTTTAGGTAGTAACATCATATGTTATAATCAGGTAATGAAAGCATATATAATATGATATGATACTGTAAACCAGTAAGGGTAAAGTCTCACAGCAAACTATCGGCATAGCAAGCAAGACGGGTTGCTGGGTATAACCAAAAGAAAAGGGAAGTAAGTTAACTATCAGTTGATGTTTGTAAGTGAAAATAGCAGGTGGCAGAATTGTGCACAAGGCATTTGAGAAGTCCTGTTTCTTGAGGTAGTTAAGTAGAATTGAACTGAAAGCTACAAAAACAAACTCAAAAGAACAATCCTTCTTTGGAAGAAGTAAAGGCCCCAAATGACCTACTAGATTTTTTATTTTCCAAATTCTAGGATTTATTGAACACTACCTCTAAGTGTCTCTTTTGTTGGATCTGCTTGCCTGTGGATGCATTCATTGGTTTGCTTAAAAACTGCATTGTTTGCAACAAAGAAAAACATGTTAACAGTATCAGAACTGGATAGCATTCCCAGACACATGACTTTCTTCTATATTCTAAGTCAATTCCAGGGTGTTTCCCTTTAGATGCTGCCTAAATCTGAAAACAGCAGTGATTGAACAGACGGGCATTGCTGGGTTTGTTCATTATGATTTTTGAGGTGTTCTGTTTACCTCACTATGTAGCATCTTTGTGTATGAATTTTCTTACAACCTATTTACAATCTATATACAGCTCTGCTATCAACATTCTGTAAAAAGTCAACCAGAAAATAAAAGCCATAAATTCGGCAACAGGCATGAAGATAAGTGAATACAGTTTTCTACGTTCTTATAATCCTCTGTCTTTTGAGAGTCAATTAAAACTGACTCCAAAGAAATCCAGATGTAGAAAGATGTAGGTATTATTCAAAAACAAAGGTGTGGTGGCACCCACAGCTCAGTGGGCAGGGTACCAGACACCTACACCGAGGCTAGCAGGTTTGAACCCAGCTCTGGCCTGCTAAAAACAACACTGACAATCGCAATGAAAAAAAATAGCCAGGCATAGTGGCAGATGCCTGTAATCCCAGCTACTTGGGAGGCTGAGGCAAGAGAATCGCTTAAGCCCAAGAGTTTGAGGTTGCTGCGAGCTGTGAGGCCAAGGCACTCTACCTAGGGAGACAGCTTGAGACTCTGTCTCAAAAAACAAAACAAACAAACAAACAAACAAAAAAACAGAGACATATGTAACAGACGCAATTAATCTGGATCTTAGTAGTCTAAAAATAGGCGTCGGCACTTGTAGCTCAGCAGCTAAGGTGCCAGCCACATATACCGGAGTTGGAGGGTTTGAACCCAACCCAGGCCTGCCAAACAGCAATAACAACTACAACCAAAAAAAAATTAGCCAGGGCAGTGCCTGTGGCTCAAAGGAGTAGGGCACTGGCCCCATATACTGGAGATGGCAGGTTTAAACCCAGCCCTGGCCAAAAACTGCAAAAAAAAAAAAAAAAAAAATAGCCAAATGTTGTGGCAGGCGCCTATAGTCCCAGCTACTCAGAAGGTTGAGGCAATAGAATTGCTTAAGCCCAAGAGTTGGAGGTTGCTGTGAGCTGTGAGCTATGACGCCACAGCACTCTATTGAGGATGACATAGTGAAACTCTGTCTCCAAAAAAAAAAAAAAAAAGAAGTCTAAAAATAGACACTTGATCTAACTCAACTAACATCTGTAAAGTACCAAGGATGGTGCAAGGTTCATGCCAGAGTAGAGGAAGTGGTAAGTGCAGAGGAATTAGAGCATTAATCAGTATTTTATTTCCTGACTTCAAAACATAACCCTATGTGCTATTCCACCCACATTTCATTCCACTGTAGAAACACAGTCACTGTCCTCAGAAAGTGCCTGGGGAGTGAGCTGTGGGGTGAGTAGTGCAGTGCAGAATGTAGAAAGGATGGAGGCAGCTGAAACAATAAACACAACTGTAAGAATTCATTTGGAAGAAGCATAAATTCTCCAGTATGACAAAAGGGATGCAAATATATAGAAGAATTGTAGGGGAATATACTAGAAAAAGGTCTCATGCAAGAAATTCAGGAGACAGAGGGGAAGTCATAAATTTTGAGTAGGGGAAATACATCAAAATTGCAGTTGAGGGGTGGTGCCTATAGCTCAGTGTGTAGGGCACTGGCCCCATAAACTGAGTGTGGTGGGTTTGAACCCGGCCCCCGCCAAACTGCAACAACAATTTAAAAATAGCCAGGTGTTGTGGCGGGCGCCTGTAGTCCCTGCTACTCAGGAGGCTGAGGCAAGAGAATCGCCTAAACCCAGGAGTTGGAGGTTGCTGTGAGCTGTGATGCCACAGCACTCTACCGAGGGCGATAAAGTAAGACTCTGTCTCAAACAAACAAACAAAAAAAAAAAAAAAAAATCGCAGCTCAGAAAATGTTATTGATGAGGTATCCGGCCAGTCTTTCCAAAGGGCTTTTTTATTGGCCTTGTAAAGTTAACCTTATTCCTTAATGCCATCTGGACATCTCTAAAAATGCTATTCCAGTCAAAGCTTTGGTAAAATAACCAGTGTCTTTCATTGTGTCCTACAGAACAAAAGAGATTCTTGTTGAACTTATGCAAATAACTGTATTATCAGAAAATTAAGCATACTTACAAATGGCTTTCAAATTTCAGAGAAATCAAGGAGAAAGAAAAGTATTTCAAATTTTGCTTATAAGTACATACATTGCTGAAAGCTACAAATAACTTAAATGATAGAAAATGGTTTTCTTGACTACTAGGAAACAGAGCACAGGAAGAATCACCAATGTTTTAGATCAGTGGTTCTCAACCTGTGGGTCACGACCCCTTTGGGGGTTGAATGACCCTTTCACAGGGGTCGCCTAACATCATCCTGCATTTCAGATATTTATATTACAATTCACAACAGTAGCAAAATTACAGTTATGAAGTAGCAATGAAAATAATTTTATGGTTGGGGGTCACCACAATATGAGGAACTGTATTAAAGGGTCATGGCATTAGGAAGGTTGAGAACCACTGTTTTAAACAAAAAGCCATAACAAATCTGCTAGGTTCCAGGTAACTGATTTCTGTTTTATACGAAGTTAGGTTAGCAATACTCATGGCCATGTTAGCTTTCTAATGAAAGTCCTGGAAGTCTGCTTCTTAGTCTGATGGTATTTAATTTCCTAAGTCATCAGAAATTTGAATTTGAGAGAACTTGCCAGCTTTTTCTACTACTTTCCTTAAAGGACAAACTTTGGACTTAGCCAGCTGCAAAAACACTCTCTGAGATGAATTAACATTATTACTGATAACATAAACTAAGACAGACCAATATTTTATAATATTAGAACACACATATATAAACATAATCCACAGAAAATTAACCACCATTTCACACTTAACAATATTTCCTATACAGTTTTAACATACCACATAAGCCTAATATGTCTTTCTCAGACTTTCAGTGGTCTTAATATTTCAAAAAGAACAAATTTAGAGTTTTGATTTTGGAAGATTTGTCAAATATCAAAGGCTTAAAACATTTGTTCAAACATAATCACAAACCAAAAGACTCTAAAGGCTATACACAGCCAACTGATCACATGCAAATTCCTCCACAAATTTCCTTTTTTGAGCCTTCTTCAACCTGCACAATTTACAAACATCCTAAACCTTCTGGTTTACCCTGCCTTTCATTTTCTAAACAACCAGTTATTCTATTTCAGGACAAAATCCTTTCTTATACAATGCCAAGATCCTTTCTTATACAATGCCATTTTCCTTTCTGTCTAATTTTTCTTACTCTCAAAAAACCACATTTCACAAAACAGGATCACAGTTTACTAAGAAGTTAATTAGGGTGGCACCTGTGGCTCAGTGAGTAGGGTGACTGACCCATATACCAAGGGTGGCAGGTTCAAACCTGCCCCGGCAAACTGCAACAAAAACATAGCCAGGCATTGTGGCGGGTGCCTGTAGTCCCAGCTACTTGGGAGACTGAGGCAAGAGAATCACTTAAGCCCAAGAGTATGAGGTTGCCATGAGCCATGATGCCACAGCACTCTACCAAGGGCAACATAGTGAGACTCTGTCTCAAAAATAAATAAATAAATAAAAAAGAAATTAATTATACGCTTGGCTAAACTGGTAATTCGAAGGTTTAAAAAGCAAGAATTTTATTCTCTGACAAAGACTCGGTTTCCCAAACAATCTAAACAACCAAATTATTATATTTTACAACTGAGAGACATTTTATGGAATATTACAAGACTTCAAGATTTTAAGTTACTGAAAAATCTTTTGAAACCACAATATAGGCATCATTTCTGATGTCTTTTCATTGTCCCCCTAAGTCTCACATGGCCACCGCTGCATCAAAGATGGCGGCAAAAGACAAGACCTGTGTCCTTAATTCACCTTACCAGGTGCATAGTTCAAGACAGAAAGCAGGCAACTAGAACATTCAGTTTCTCTCAGAATAGCCAGGAGACAAAGTTCGAGCACAGAAATAGGGGCCATGTGGGCTAGACTGTAGCTGCTGGCCCAAGATGTCCCTTAGGCCTCCCCATAGCTGCTTCTCTAGACCTCAGAATTCAGAGGCTCAAAATCAAGAACATAAGCCCACAGTCGAATCTAGCAGATTTAGAAATATTACAGAGATGGTAGATTTATAATCTTTGGACATTTGAGCTTTAATAACAGGTTTAAAACCAATTTTATCTCAAAGGAAACCACAGTCATCTGACCAGCAAGGCATTTGAGTCATTCCTGCTCACACTAAGTTCTCAGTCTCCCCGGGGACAGTGACGGCACAGTCTCCTGTAAGCCTTCCTTAAAATGCTTCAGCACAGTTCCCAGCAGGGTGGGCTTCCTCTGTGTGTTTCCCATTTCCTCCCCTCAGACAAACCACAGACACGTCACAGATGGGTTAAAAACAGGCTCACAGATGGGGTAAGAACCCGGATATGGACAGGGGGCAGTCACACAATCCATTTGCCCTGTGAAAGGGAGGGGGCTGGAGCCCCACCAATTCTTATTCGTCTCCGTCAGTCTCCAAGCATTCACAGGCCCACAATTCCAACCTGGGCAGCCTCAGTTTCCCACTCAAATTGCCATGAGTGGTACTCAGCAGGCGCCGGGAGTTGACTGCGCTCCCCTTCTTCCTGAGCAGGACCTCCTAACGGGTCCTACCTTGCCTCAGACTCTCCCAGTGCAGTGCCACTGCCTCCCAGGGTTTGACTCTTCCAAGACCCAAGGGGGTCTCTTCTCGGCCCAGTCCAGGTGTCCACACAGGGAAGCAAGACTGCCATCCCTGGAGTGCTCAGTGGTTCATGTCGCCCAGGTTGATCTCCCCCCTCCCACCCACCCATGCTTGGGTGTCCAGAGGGTTGGTGAGCCTGAGCCTGTTCCTCCTCTGGTGGTCTCACTTCCTGGTCAGGGAACTAATTCCACCAGTTTCCCGGGGGTTATTTAAAGGAACTGTGGTTGCCCACACTGAAAGGCAATAGAGAAAATTCTTCTTCTCCAACTTCCTATACCAATTAAGAGGTGCACTCAAGGAAGTGAGCCACGGAAAAACCCAAAGAGATAACCAATCCAAACACTCAGGATGGCCACAGTTTAGAAATAATCTTTCATTTATGCACAGCAATAATTTGCTCCTAAACACAGCCCTCTCAGGTTAATAGCCCTATGATCAGCTTTCTGGCTGCTCACATCCCTTGTTTTACTTCAACATCAAAAGAGATGGTTCCTAAATTGTTTACAAAGAATTTACATTAAAATAATATGAACTATTGATTTGCTATATATTGTTCTTTGTATCACGACAGGACAGCAAGATAATGGATGAGGGAGCAAGGCAGGAACAAAATGCCTTTGTATAACTGCTCCTCAGATTGAGCGTGGGGACAACTGACGTCCCAAAGCAATGTCTTTCTGGGCTGCTGATAAATTTTGTAGACCTCACGGAGCTCACACTGCTCTGACCCACTTATCTTTTCCCTGGGAGTTGCACAGTTACTGAAGGAAACCATAACTTGGTTTTTAATTCTTAGCATAAATCTGTTATAATCAAATGATTGTTTTTGACTTCCTTTTATAGTAAGTTTTTAAACACATTCAAATATTTAGACATACCCAGGTTCTAATGATCTGACAGCAAGAGATGTTGTTGAATAAGAACAGAAAAGTTACTTTCTCTCTGTAGTTCTAAAATCAAATGAATTTACTCACTGTTGAAACTCACCAAGTGAAATGTTGATTAAAATTAAATTCTTGTCCCCTCCCCCTTTCCCTCTCCCCCCCCCCCCCACCACCCCTTTGTTAGGCTAAATTCAAGTCTCACTCTGAGCCTAGGCTGGGAGGCCACACTCTATGTCTGGAATGTAAACACTTTCTCAGGACAGGCATCCTGTCCCTGCCTCCCACATACACAAACAGACAGCCCTCTACCCTTCTTTCTCCTAACCACTCCACCACCCACGAGGTAGAGTTCACTCGTCTCCATCCCTTTCAGATAGGTGTCTCTTTTAAATTTCCACCTTAATTCATTAAGGCAAAATATGCATCCACTATTTGCAAACACACAACAGTATATGCTGTTTGTAATTCACTGTGTATGTGTTCATCTTAAAGTATAAGCTCCAAGCCAAGCCTCAAGTCTGGAGAATTTGCTGAGGATAAAGGCAATCATGATGCCATGTGCAAATGATATTTTTTTTAAATAAAGATTATGACAGCAATACATTTATAGAAGCAGAAAGATTTTTGAAATACTAAAAAGAACATAAAGGAAAGTCCTGTACTCCTGAGATTATGCCTAGAATACAATCATTTCTTTCTTCATCTTGGAAAACACCAGAACCAGAAGTAAGACCACTGAAACACATCTAGCTTTGCACATTGTAAAAATCCCCTGTAAAAGGGACAGGGGTGGGGGGTGGACTCATGTAAAAACACCCACGAACCTACAAAAATTCAGTCAACCACAACTCCACACGGACGGGGGAAAGCTACAAAGGCAAGGCTGCTTATTCTCACAATTTTCTCCCTTTACTCACTAATGCTATACTCAGCCAAAGTGGATTTTTCATCTAAAATTAAGCAGGCATGGGCACGCCAAAAACATCAGCTATAGAAGAAAGGTTGCTAAATGTTTCACTGTGTGCGTTCGCACCATCTCTTAACACAAAACGCATGGTTTCCACTCAGTTACTGCTTAAGTGACGCCATTTACACATCTTTTTTTTTTTTTTTTTCTTTTTTTGCAGTTTTTGGCCAGGGCCGGGTTTGAACCCGCCACCTCTGGTACACGGGGCCGGTGCCCTACTCCTAGAACCACAGGCACCTCCCAGCACATCATTTGTACGAAGTGGAACTGTGGTCGGGGCTGGGCTGTGAATAAAGGCAGCTGGGAACCCCCCTCCACCGCCCGCCGGCGGAACTCTGAAGCTGGCTTTATTTCTCCCCAAAGTTCTGATTGCATCATGGGAATCTTTCATTGCAGGATGTTAGGTGGCAGGACGACCTGCTCATCCTTCACTTTCCTTGGAAAAAGCTGCTCTTCGCGTTTTAATGTCACCGCAGTTTTTCACTGTGCGAGACCAGGAAAGCAAAACATGGCAGGGTATAGACGTCTCTGCACCTGCAAACTCCAGAAGTTAACAGGCAGCTCGGCCAATTACCCCTGATTAGCATCAGAACACGAGCTTTATTAAGACGAGGTTTAATAAGCGAATTCCCTTAGGCATATATGATTTGTAGTCCCCACAGCTTTGAATTCCACAAGAAACAAAGTAAGCGCAGCCGCCTTCTCTAACCAGCGAAGTGAGTTTCGCGGGTCGCTGTCCAGCCGCTCCGTCCAGCCTCCCGCGCGCCCTCCCGGAAACCCCGGGTTCACAGCCCGGGACAGCCCCAGACCTCCTCTCCACCCAACCCCCCAGTACATCTTAGAAAATGAGAAAAGCCTCCTCTTCCTCTCGGTTCTCAAAGGCCCAGTAACAAAAGCCCGAGGAGGCGCATCCCCTGAGCGGAGCTTCCACGCGAGTCTGAACCGAACGGAAGGTCCCGACCCGGTGAGGTTGACAAGGTGTCTCGAACGATCGCCAAGAAACGAAAACCTTCCGTCCCTTCCTGCCAGCCGTGCTTTGCTCTGAGCAATCGCAGGCTCCAGTCGTACACACATTTTTGTAAAATAGAGACAAAATCCTAAGCAGTTACCTTCATGGCTCTGTCGCTCGTGAGGGGCGCTGGCGCGGAGCCGAGGGTGAATCCCTGGGGGCGCGGTGCGGGCGGCGGCTGGACACGGGCAGCAGATGGACAAGGGCCGCGGCTGGACACAGGCAGCGGCTGGGCTGCGGCGAGGGCGGCCACGTGGCGGGCGGGACCGCGGGGATGCGGGCTCTGGGCAGATTGCATCAGCAGGAAGGCTCCGAGGCCGCCGCGCTTCCCCTATCCGCCCCCAGACCTGGTCTCTCCCTGCGCCACGATCCAGACCTAGCCGGGCTGCTCTCACCGCTCCCTCCTGCGGAGAGCCCGGGCTGCGAGCCAGGGACCCCGAATCTGCGTCCGAGTCTTCCATGTATGTGGGGCGTCGAGGAGGAGGAAAAAAACAGATCATAGATCAGACTGGATTGCCTTTCCCTGCCCACTGTGTGGGCCTCCCGGCTCCTGCCCGCTTCCCTGCCCTCTGTCGCCAAAGTAACTTTGCTGATAGGACCCGGACATAACGCTGCTCAAAATTAAACAAGGGATCCCCGTCGCCTTCAGCAGAGCATGTTAAACGTGCTCTGTGAATAGTAAATACATGTGGCTGGTTGTTCAAAGTTTGCCCATCTCTTTCTCCCATCCCTTCCTACCTTGGGCCAGTTCACCCTCAAATACAACCAATTTTGCAATTTCCTATGTACTGGGGGGTGGGGGGGATTCATCCTTAGACTTGAGCATATAAAATATTTTCCCTTTTTTTTTCTTTCTTTCTTTTTTTTTTTTTTTTTTTTGAGACAGCATCTTACTTTGTTGCCCTCAGTAGAGTGCTGTAGCGTCACAGCTCACAGCAACCTCCCACTCTTGGGCTTAAGCTATTCTCTGGCCTCAGCCTCCCAAGTAGCTGAGACTACAGGTGCCCGCCACAACGCCCTGCTGTTTTTTGGTTGCAGTTGTCATTGTTGTTTGGCAGGCCCGGGCGTATTCAAACCCACCAGCTCTGCATATGTGGCTGGCACCCTAGCCACTGAGCTACTGCCTCTGAGCCAGAATATTTTCTGATTTGAAGTTTTCCTGCGAGCTCCATTGGTCCCCTGTCAGTTCCCTCCCCACCTCTTCACAAAAGCTCTGGGCTGCTACTTTCCATGAGTCCTGCTGCCAGGTCAGGCCCCAAAGCCTTTGCTCAAATGTGCTTTTAACTGACCCTCTCTGTCAAGCCAGCAAACTCTGATTTTTGTGAATCTCAACTGAAGTTGTTACTGTGAAGTTGCCACTGATTCCTCACCGGGAATTGTGCCCTTTGTCTATGCACTGCACTTTGTCCATATCCCTTATTAAAATTGATTTTCTTTATTTTAATCATTTGTTTGACGCCAGCCTTGGTGGCTCATGCCTGTAATCCTAGCACTCTGGGAGGCTGAGGTGGGAGGATCCCTTGAGCTCAGGAGTTGGTCTTGCCTGAGCAAGAGCAAGACCTCCTCTCTATTAAAAATAGAAAAAATAGCCTGGCTTTGTGGCTGTTGCCTGTAGTCCCAGCTGCTCCAGAGAGTGAGGCAGGAGGATCCCTTGAGCTCAAGAGTTTGAAGTTGCTGTGAGCTAGGCTGATGCCACTGCACTCACTCTAGCCCCTGCAACAGAATGAGACTTTGTTTCAAAAAAGAAAAATTATTTTTTTCACAGATGTCACTTCATTGGATTCTGACATTCTTGAGGACAGATCCTTTGTCATGTTTATCTCCCATACCCTACTGTTAAAGAGCAATAGGCCTTCAGAAGCCAGTACCATGGCACCAGCTTTGACTTTATTGCAGGACAAACCAGAGAAGAGATCAGAGGTGAGCTCCAATCTATCTCTCTGTTTTAGGGTGTGGGGCAAGATTATGCGCTCAGAGGGCAAGGGAAAGAATTAAGGAATGTTGATTTGGCAGGATCTGATTGAAGAGTTTCCAATTATAACTAGCTCCCTCTCCCCTAACTAACTACTTGATCTTTTGAAATATTAATATTTCCCAGAAATGGTAGATTTTCTGCAAGATGAAGGAGCTGAGATTCTGAAAGCCCTGGGCAGACTTCTTAATGACTCACCATCCCCAACAACCACAATCGGCCCCCAGTGTAGGGGCCCCTCCTGTGAAAGTCTCTGTCTTACTTGGGTGCGGGAATTCCAGCACCTTCTGTTCCTTTCTTTCCTGGCAGTCCTCATCATCTCAATAATTGGGTATTTGTGCAATGAGCTACTGGACTCTAGATCGAAACCCCTTTGTGTTTTTGACAACAAAACGTGACCATTTTCGATCAGGAATATTGAGGCAGATTTTAGCCTCTTATCCGCTGGGCCAATGGATCCCTTGCTTCTTAAAGAATCCATCCTGGTCTTCTCTGTTCTGAGGGGAGGAATGGTTGTATTCAGGTGTTGTTGGAGGCCAAAGCTTTTTTTATCATGCATGCCTAGGCTGCATGAGTTTGCAGTTGTTTGCAAAAAAATGGCCCAGTATGGGCTGGTCCCAAGGTTACACTACCTTGGAGATTTGATAAATACAAATGTGTCAGTGCTTTAACAACTGTTGGTTAAGTGAATGAATGATTGAATTTATTGTTTTGACATGTTATTTCTATTGTCCAAGCACTGTGTAAAATGCTGATAACAGAATGTTAAAAAACAAAAACAACCACAAAAATACAGCTTAGGCTCTGGTGTGGGAAACAGAAAATTAACCTTAAATCAGATAGCAAAACATCCATCAGTTGATGTAAGGATAAATAAAATGTGGTATAATTTATACAATGGAATATTATTCACCAATATAAAAAACTGAAATGCTGATACACGTCACAACACGGATGAACTTTAACAACATGCAAAATGGCTCGGTGCCACTTTACCGGCTCGGTGCCGGTAGCACAGTCGTTATGGAGCCAGCCACATATAACAAGGCTGGCGGGTTCAAACCCAGCCCGGGCCTGCTAAACAACAATGACAGCTGCAACAAAAAATAGCCTGGTGTTGTGGTGGGCACCTGTAGTCCCAGCTACTTGGGAGGCTGAGGCAAGAGAATCACTTAAGCCCAAGAGTTAGAGGTTGCTTGCTGTCACTCTACTCAGGGTGACATAGTGAGACCCTGTCTCAAAAAAAAAAAAAAAAAAAAAAAAACATTTAAATTGCTGGGCATGGTGTAACATGCCTGTCA
>CAUYPK010084190.1:0-49531 GCA_963574355.1 Loris lydekkerianus
AGTCTGGGGCCCCAGACAATGCCCAAAGTTCTCCACACTCCTGCTCAGGCTCTCCCCAAGGCAGTTCAACTGAATGCCAAGTCCAAGAACACCAAAACAGTTCACAGGTAAGGCCTTTCCAGTTTGCAGTCTCACTGCTGCTTGTACTTACGGTTGCCAGCGTGATTAGGTTGATTGAACACATGCAAGCACTTGCCAGTTTTCCACTGTTTTTGTCCTCCTCTTGTGGTCCAGAAGTCCCTTGCTGGCTCCCTGTATCCTCAAAGGGACGATTATAGGCAGATCTCATCAGCCAGAGATGCCTGGAGTCTTGTCTTCCCAGAGTCACTGTGCCCAGTTGCAGGGAAGCTGTTACTCGGCCACATCTTTAATCTCTCCTATCTCATTCAATTTTCTTGATGGATAACATTCATTTATTCTTTCTGATGAACATAGAATTAATTTTCAGTTTCAAAATAAAATTGTTTCACTTCTTTTTAAAAATTTTAATGTATTCTATAATTTGGAAAGAATGAAAATTTGTGTACTATTGAGTCTTCATATTCATTAACATGGCATGTGTCTTCTCATGCAGCTTTATTTCTTTAAATATGTTTTGTGTGATGTCTTGATGTATGTTAATTTTTAATAATTTATTCTTATAACAATGAACTACTTAGTATTGTATTTCTTCCCTTGTATTTCTTCCCCTTCCCACTCTCATAATCTTCCTCACGAAATTTTGTTTAGTGGTCTTCCACTAATACTCACTTCCCTTTTCTACCAAATATACAATGCATCTTTTGCCAAAATAGAAATCAGATATATACAAGAAATAAAAATGAAGGCAAACACTAAGATAAATGGATAGGTAAGGAAAGGATTGCTATGCTTCAGGGCCTCAGAAAGGATGCATGATAAAAGTTGAACTCATTGATTCAATAAAGGAGTTTAATTGATTATCATAGTTTGGTGTTACAGATTGTTAGCTCCTGTCTGCAGGCAGTGATTATTCTAAGCCTGGCATTTCACTGTGATGATGAAGATAAACTCCCTTCAGCAACCTGAAATGACCTTTGGGCTGGATAGATAGAGAGGGTGCCAATCCATGTGAAAGCGTTAGTGAAAAGCAATCATAGTTTCCATCAGAGGTATCATTCTCATTAATGAGTTTGAGACTTTAATGGAATTGTGCAGCACTGCATGAGTTTGACTATATTATGTGTTTTAAGGATTAAAAGAAAAAAGTAAGAAAATATGGAGATTTTAAAGGTATACTGTTTAATTTGAAGCCAACGTATTTTTTTTTCCAAAGAGTTTCTGAAAGCAAGAAAATAAACTCTATAGTACTTTTATCATGCATCCTGGCTCTTAAGTGCATGAAGTTTAGTATTTTATCATATACTTCCTTTTCTTCTGGGGTATTTCTGTTGAGAATGTTGATTCCATCTCCCCAGTAAAGTTATAAAATCACTCAAGGCATACATACAGAGAGAAACTATGTAACAGTATGTTGATCCATTTGGACTAAAATGTTACTGATTTTAAACTTTTCTTCCATTTTAATTTTCAATGTTATAAACACATGTTCAGATTTTCATTTATATAGCAGGTTGCCTGTTGCATGAGGCTAAATTTAAGGAATACAGACTGGAAATGAAAAAAGTTGAGATACTACTACAGCAGTGCAGGGGAGAGAAAACAACCTAGTTTAGGTAGAAGACATGAAGAAGAGGGGACAAATTTGAGCCTGTTTAGGAGGCATAATATGCAGAATTTAGTAGGATGCAGCAAAATAGAATATGTAGTCCAGGATAATTCCCAGAGTTGACATGAAATCATGAAACTTAGGTTTGCATTTTAGTCATTTTTTAAATTGTATGATTTAGGGCCCTTAAAGATTTATTTATATCCTTATTGGTCTTGTTTCACCATTTACAAAATTGTGGATGATAATACCTTCTACATAAGGTTGTTGTGTGGATTATGTTGACTGTATACAATGCTTTATGAACTCTAAAGCACTGCATAAAAGTTACTTCATTAAATTATTATATGTCAAGGGAGTACTGGTAGATATTTCTAGATCCATGTACCAAAAAATATCAGTTAATGATATCTGTATGTTTTGTTCCTTTGCATAAAGGGTATTTAAAAGGAGACATTGATGAAGTATTTTCAGTATCAAATAACTTGTTTCCCTTATTGCCAGGAAAGAAACTAGGGTACAGTGGTACCTTTTTAAAAAGCTAGAATACAAATAATTCCTTAAGACCTAGCTCAAAGCTAGAATATGAATCATTCCTCAATACCTAGCTCAGAATCTAGGTCCTCAATAAGTTAGTGGTAAAGTCATATCTTATTCCTTGGCCTTAACTTCCTCATCCATAAAACTAGGGTATTGGACAAAGTTCTTTTTATTTTTACCATCAGATAGTCACCAGCTCTCAAGTCCCAACGTTTCTTCTATTATTCTACTTCAACAAGAGGTATGGACCTAGTTTTAACTCTTGCAAGCCTAATGGGAATGGTAACCTTCCTAATTTAGAAATTAACTCTAATTTTCCTTATTTTCCTTCTTACTGCTTCATCAGGAAATTTTGAGTGGTATATATTTTCTTTGTCCTTATTCTCCAAAAGATAATGTTTGCCCTATCTTGGGGGTTGATTTTTTCTTAAGACCAAGATTAGGTGTTGTTTTCCGTAGTCTGGCTTTCTTTCCTGTTTTCTTTCATATTAAAAGCTTTCCTCTCTTTATCCCCTCATTTCATTTTTGAACACAAGTCTTCTCATTCCTTAAAGATTACCTCTTCACCAGAGTTTGCTGGACCTTTATTTTATTTATGAAGGCTATACCCGTCCATTTGTTTAGTTTCCAAAATAAACTATATTTACAGAGATTATATTCCTTGTCCTGTATGATCACTGAAGTCTCTGTTCCTTAACTTGTTTGTTTGGTTCAGTTAGTGTTTTGACAGACATTACCTTGTTCTCCAAGGGCACAAACAAATAAATGATACCTCCCCAGGTTTTTTTCACATGTCTTAGGTGGTCTATTGTATATTTCAACTATAATTTGTTTTTGATCCCATCATCTGAGGGTTAGTTCAGCTTACAGTGTTTTCTGGAAAAGCCTATGGTTTTTCCAGCCTGAGTCCCAAGTTAGGCAAAGCAGATGTGAGTGCCTTGCATTAGTTTTCCAGGTGGCCCCTAGACAGACTAGAACTGGATAAAAACAATAATTTGTGAATAAGGTCTGTTCTGCTTCCTCCAGAACCAGGGACCATGGTCCCACACTGGGAATGCAGGTTGCTACTGCTTGAGAGGCAAGACCACTGGCATACAGTTGATGAAAGAAAAGACAAATAAAAACATTACAAAAGTTTCCTACCATTTTTAAGTTCACCTTTTCTTGATTCATTCTTAGTTTAGTTGCTGTAAACTTTTGACTATTTTCCAGAGTTCTGATGAAGTTGGTTTTGAGAGTTTTTGCCTATTTTTCAATGTTTCTTTGGATTTGGGGGTGGTAGGGGTGGGATGGAAACCTAGCACTACTTACTCCACCATTTATGTTGATGTGACTCATTTCTGCTATCTTTTATAATTATACAATTACCTAAAACAGTGCTTTGAATTTTTGCTGTGGACTTGAATTACTGTCTGGGGTCATTTACTTTGAGCCTTTCTTGTAACAAACGTCAACTAGTAATGAATTCTCTCAGTTATTATTATTATTTTTTAATTTGGGAATGCCTTTATTTCTTGTTCATTGCTAAAATATAATTTTGCTAAATATATAATTTTTGGTTGGAAGGTTTATTTTTTTCTGGGAGTACTTTGTACATATGATCACACTGCTTTCTGATCTCCAGTGTTTCTTTCCTTTTTTTTTTTTTTTGCAGTTTTTGGCTGGGGCCAGGTTTGAACCCACCACCTCCGGTATATGAGGCCACTCCTTTGAGCCACAGGTGCCGCCCAATCTGCAGTCAGTTATTAATTTTTTTCAGTACTCTGTTATAAATGATGGATCAATTTTTTCTTGCTTGCTGCATTAACTTTTTTTCTTTTCTATGTCTTTCAGCACTTTTACTAAGATGTGACTATTTTTAAATCTCTACTTTTATACTATTTGGAATTAGTTGAGATTCATAGATGTGTAGTTTAATGTTATTTTTTAAAAGTTTTAGAAGTTTTGAGCCATTATTTCTTCAAAACTTTTTCTAATTCTTTCTCTCTCTTCCCTTTTGCCACCCCCATTATGCTTATGTGGTGCACTTAATGGTGTCTCACATTTCCCTAAGTCTCTGTTAATTTTCCTTCTCTCTCTGTCCATTACATTAGATAATTGCTATTGGTCTATAACTAAGTACACTAATTATTTCTTCTGCCAGTATAAATTTACTTTAGAACACCTTTAATGAATTTGTCATATCAGTCATTGTAATTTTCAGCTCCTGAGCTTTTATTTGGAGCTTTAAAATTGTTATTATTTAAAATTGATAAATAGTAATTATACACATTTATGAGATAAAATGCAATGCTTTAAGTATACAATGTGGAATGAATAAAAATTGATTAACTTATCCATCACCTCACTTATCATTTTTTTGTGGTGAGACAAAAAAATATAATTTTCTCTCTTAGCAATTTTGAAACAAATCATACATTAATTATAGTCAACACATTGTGGAATACATCTCAAAAACTTATTCAACTTGCCTAACTATAACTTTGTATCCATTGACCAATACCGCCCCTTTATCCATCTACCCCACCCTCCTAGACTCTGATAAACATTTTATTCTCTATTTCTGTGAGTTTGACATTTTCAGATTTCACACATAAGTGAGATTATGTAGGATTTGTCTTTTTGTGCTTGACTTAGTCACTTAGCATAATGCCCTTCAAATTCATTATTGTCACTTCAAATGACAGGATTTCCTTCTTTTCAAAGGCTGAATAGTATTCCATTGCATACATTTACTACAATTTCTTATCCATTCATCCATTGTTGATCATGTAGGTAATTTCCATATCTTTACTATTGTAAATGATGCTGCAATGAACATGAGAGTATTTAGTGGCTGTATGGACTACTTTAATGAAGCCTATTTTCTTTTGCAGTGGAGGCCTGTGATGTTGTTTTTTGGAGTATGCAGCTAGATACTGGGTTGACAGTGCTCTTAATGTGGTTCTCTTTGGCTATCTTTCCCTGACAACATACAGCAGATGATAAGTTTTACTAATTGCAAATCATTACTCTATTGCTTAAATTTTTTAAGTTTATTTTTTAATAAACTTTCTTCCCAGACTGCTCAAACTTCTAGAAAAAGAAGGTAGACTTTGAAGAAACGACAATGGCAACTTTGTATGGACAATGGATACAAACGACAGAGGAGTCAAGACACAAGGCTGAAAACGTTGAGGGTTAATGGGTATGACTTTAACAGAGTAGCAATTGAATGGTGGGAATAGTCATAGTGGTGTTGATAGCAAGAAAGATGCAGTGAGATTAGAATTTTAGAGTCTTAATGTAAAGCGATAGGAATTATTAGTAAATGAATTCTTCCTATGTTTCCTTCTCCCTATTTACTAAAGAGAATTCAAGTTTGATATGCATTGGTCTCTTCTTTTCCTGTGCAGTGGAAGGAGGGTTCTGCCTTATCAGGTTCACTCTTAAGAGTTTTGTGATATAGAATAAATTAAGAATAAAGAAGATGGGCATCATCATTTAAATCTGGGCAAGAGACGGGAACAGAATCTTTTCTGATAAGAACTGAAAAATGGCCAAGAAACTCAAAAAAATTATCATCATTTCTAATTATTAGAGAAATGCAAATCAAAACCATTTTGAGATATCACCTAACCCCAGTGAGAATGGCCCACATTACAAGGTCCCAAAGCAGCGGATGCTGGTATAGGTGCAGAAAAAGGGAATATTCCTACACTGTTGGTGGTATTGCAAACTAGTACAGCCTTTATGGAAAGAAGTATGGAGAATCCTCAAAGTACTCTAATTAGATCTCCCATTTGACCCTGCAATCCCATTACTAGGCATCTACCCAGAAGAAAATAATATCATTTTATCATAAAGACATTTGCACTAAATGGTTCATCTCAGCTGATTTTACAATTGCCAAGATGTGGAAGCAACCTACATTCCCAATAACCCAGGAATGATTTAACTAATTGTGGTATATGTATACCATGGAATACTATTCAGCCACGAAAAGGTGGAGACTTTGCATCTTTTGTATTTATCTGGAAGGATTTGGAGAACATTATCCTAATAAGTATCTCAAGAATAGAAAAGCAAACATTCCATGAACTCAATACTAAATTGAAACTAGTAGATTAACAACCACATGCTCCCATGAAATGAAAACGCCATTAAATTCAAGAAGACGGAAGGGGGAGAAGGGGTCCAGAAAATTTTCACCTAACAGGTACAATGTAGGGGTATAGAGCACACTTCCTGGGTGAAGATACTACAACTCAGACTTGACTTTTACAAACGCAAACAATGTAACCTAATTGTTTATGTCCTCATATTAATCTAAAATAAAAAAAGAAGAAGGGCAGGGTCATAAAATTTTAATAATAGGCATTATAAGAAGAACTGTGATTTGTGAGGGGAATGGATGAAAGAGAAGTGGGACATTTTAAGGAACTGTGATTTGTGAGGGAAATGGATGAAAGAGAAGTGGGACATTTAAGGACATTTTAACCATTTGCTGTGGTTTATGAATTTCTATTGGCAGCAGTACGGTTATTCTCCATTTGTTCCTGCACACTCATTCTCTGTCATTCTCTGCTTTGCTTTGTGCTCCTGTTGGATCTAGGTAGTACATCTCCCAGGGACTTGGCCGAGCTTCTGGAAAGAGTCAGTTAATGGAAGACACTAGCATAAGATCAAAGTATGAAAGGAAAGAGATGTTGGGTAGAGTGCTGATTCTCCACCCCCACAGCTAACCTGGTTATGCTTTTGACAGTACTTCAGTCCTTTACTAAGGGTTATGACTTTTGTTTGGAAGCCCTTCTGCCATAGCAATGCCTCCTAAGTTTAAATAACACCACTCCCACCCTGGGTTCCTTCATTCCTAGATATGGTACCACTTCCCTCTGTTGTTAGTGCTCAGGCATTTCACTGTCTTTGTTGGATTCCCCTACCTTACCTATTTTTTTGTAGATATGGCCTCTATATTAAACCTTTCTCAACCTTTGAGCATGGCACCTATGGTCTGCTGGAACTCTGACTGATACAGCAGTGTTTAAGGAATACAAATGAGGACATTACTTACCTTGAAATTACTCTTGATTGCATAGACTCTTTTTGGCCAAGATACAACTCAAGGACCAAACACATGAATAACACCCTTGTAAGTGTCTTACAATATAGGATAATTTTAGCCTCTTACGTAAAGTTCTATGACTCTAACTATGAAAGAGGCTTGAGAGAATGAATTATGTTTCTGGCAGGGTTTTGAGGTAACGTCAGATAATTTTAGAAAAGAAATAGATTCCATACTTATTGCACTATCTGCAGGCTTCATGATTTTAGATATGTAATTTCAATTCCTAATGGCTCTGACTTGTCTTAATGAAGTCAGCTAATGCTTTCCTTTAATTTTAATAGGAACTAATTTTATTTCCTTCTTGGCTTTCTAAATTATTTCTTCTCCATCACTGAAAGGGCTATAGCTGGCACACGTGGACTGCCTGGGTGCCTAGAATCAGTACTTAATAGACTTTAACCATAATATGTAGCAACAGAACATAATACTTATTAAAAGAAATGCTACTGAATTTAGCAAGCTTGTGGCAATGTTTGATTCCAAACACAATTCAGGAGCCACTTATAATTTTAACTCTCTGGGTGACTGTTTCAGCTGCTCCTGGTGTTTGGTTGTTAGCACAGTATGAGTAAGGAGAAAGCAGTTGCTTTCCTTTGGCTCTTTATAAATCATCAACTCTTTCCTTCTTTACACTGGACGTTCTGCCTTTGCCCAATAGACACATTCATGCAGAGCTGCATATGGAGAAAAATCATTGGAAAATGCAATTCTGAAAGAAAATAGTAGTATGAAGCTTTTATATAAAGAAATGGCTTCTCATTTATTTTCAAACAGATTCAACATAGGAAATACCAATGTGGTGTGTAAAGTATGGTACATTTAACATGTTTGCTTTCTCTCAGCAGTTCTTAAAGCACCTGCAGAGTCTAGCTAGAAAAACAACTTGACTCTAATATGCATTTGTAACTTTCAGCTATTTTTTTGAATTAAATTCTTTGCAATGTCTGGGCTTTCAGCCACTATTTCAGTTAATTTGGGAGAAACCTTTATGGCTAATCCTAGGCAAGGTATGTAGGGCAGCCTGCTTGGCAACACTGCTGTTTGCGTTAATGCCTAGCAAAGATATTGCTTTCTTTGTCTTCCTCTCTGCATTCTCAGAAAAAGCTCACCATATTATATTTAGTTCAGCTCTTCAATTCCTAGACTTCTCTGATGAGTCAAAATAATATATTCATGAATGGGACCATCATCAGGCATTTTGGGGGAAGATGGAAGACCAGTGAACCTCCTAACAGAGTACACCGTATCCTGACAAAACCATACCTTGTCAGGACCCTCTGGCTGAAGTCTTCAGAGAAAAGATATACAGAACAGACCAAAGAGCCTTCAGAACTCATTAAATTTTCCATCATGCCTTTTGTAATAACATAGTAAATGTTATGGTTTAATGAGTTGTTTATTTTAATCTCTCTTTATAAGCCCCAGATTGTTATATAAAAAACTGACAGAAGCTAGAAGGCAGAAATGGTTTGTCTTTATAGCCTGGAAAAAGAAGTCTCATGTCTAGTCGCCCTTCACATTCTGGCCTTCCTATGCTCATATTTTTGTCTGTGTTCATGGGCATAGGAAGAGGCCAAGAAAAAATGAGGGCAAAGTGAAGTGCGAGTGAATATCCATTTACTAGGCACTTATGTGCCAGACCTTTGGGGCTTTATATACAGTATTTTAGTTAATCTTCATTAAACATTACTAAAAAGATGCTATTATTAGATTCATTCAACAAAAAAAGACTGAAGCTGAGTTGATGTCACAAAATGTACATTCAATGGCAGATCTGGGATCTGAACCCAGGTTTATCTGCTTCCCCAATCTATGTACTTCCCATTGTACCATGATACCTCCCACTGCATAATGTTCCCATCCTCTGAGTTTCCTGTCTGGTTTGAAATAGTTTTTCAATGTCCCTGACAGCATCTCATCAAAGTATAAAAGATGTTTGGCTGTTACGGCCCTTCTCTCTGTCTCTTGCTAAGACTGCACATATACTATGAGATGACGTACAGGAATCATGAACTTCAATCCACTGCCAAGATCCTCCTATACTTGCTTATAGGAATGGATTTAATATTCTATTTTAGAATCAGAAGGTTTGCATTTTCATGTTACTTTTCTCACACTCACAGCCTCTCCCACACTCACACCTCAGCCTGAACTGGTGTTGGCATTGTTCTGTGGTGCTTCTCTTCCTCACCCAATAACCAGAAGCTGGAGTGAAAAGGCAGCAGGAAGCTAGCTACAACCATGTGAACAAAGGCATTCCATGCTTACAAACCTCAAGGAACCAGCTAGGGTCTGGGTCTTACCCTGGAGTTTGTTAACCCTAGAGATGCCACTGCTAACCTCCTTCTACTACTATTGCTTCAGCCGCTCTACTTATTACAGGTGCTATTCAGGGGAACCCACTCAGGGTGTCCCTGCTGCAATTGGAAGTTTCCTAGACATTTTTTAGTTGTAGGGCTTTTACAGTAGCCCTAGCTCCCGGGTCTCCCAGTTTGGGTAGAGGTGAGCTCCCATAAGAATCACTGCAACCAGCAGTGGAAGAAGACGGCTGATGAAGGGTGATTTAATGGGCTCCTCCTGGGCCTTCTAAACCATCTGGAAGCTGTTCATTCTTTCAACTTAGACATACCTCTTAGCTGAATCTTCCCAGGCTTATTAATTTTCTTAGACCTTTAATAGATGGCAGCATTGGGCTATCAAATGTAAGACAGGGGGAGGTTAGTAACCTCCCAGGCCTCCCGAGTGACTCTCTTGAAGAGGCTTACATAGCCATGAAGTATATCTGGCAAAATGAAGACAGGTCACAAAATTGTACATTTCAAAAGCGCCACCCCACCCCTGTAAGAGGTATGATAACCTAATTTGGCATTAGGATGAATACAGATAATAGGTAGGGCAATACAGGAGCTTATTAGCTGAATGCCACAGACATATTGGGAGTTATCATCATCATCATCATCATCATCATCATCATCATCATCATTCTTGTACTGATAGGGATGTGTGATCAAGAAAGATTGGAGGCATGCTTTAGCAATCATCTTGTTAACCCCTTGCTTTCCATTATTAGGTGGAAACTTGAATTTTCATTTCTGCCAAGGCTCTGCCAAGAGCTGTCTTGGAGAAACCTTTGTGGATATCAACAGAATATTTAACAAAAGAAGATGAAGAGTCTGGCTGCTTCTCTAAATGCCTTTCTCTCTTATCACTCTCTTATATTCTTCAGCGACTGTAACTATGCGAAGTTCTCATTCCCCTGTTCTTTTCTATAAAATCCTCAGCTGTTAATTATGGCTGTGCTCCAGAGAACTAGTGGCATGTTGATCCAAGTGGCAATGAGAAAGGCTTTTGTATTATTCAGTCTATTCTCTTATTGCTAGGTAGTACCGCTTTCAAACTTCAGATAACATGTGACAGTGCTGTGTCACTTCTCCTCGTATTTCCCCATGTCTTTCAGAAATAGACCCCCTTGTATCCCAAGGAAGAAATATATATATACACTTGATGCTTTCTGTCCTTCAATCCTCCCTTCATTTGGCACTCAACCCCATTTCCCCAGCTTCCTATAGCAGGGAACAGGGAATAACAGAGCAATATACTTCACAAACAAACAAACAAAAAAAAAAACATTTGCCTCAGCAATTTTTTTGTCTTCCAAGACTCCCCCAAATTTCTTGCTGGCTTTTGTCGTGTAAATGGCTAAAACAAACCAAGTACCCATTTGAACACAGGGAAGAGAAACTAAGTCTAATGAAGGGTCACACGTAAACACACATAGATAAGAAAGGGGTAGTTGGCCAGAGAAGTGGAGCTTCTTTCATTTATTTGTAAAGTATGGTTGTGATTAGTGGCAAAACCACAGAGATTTCCGTGACAGGAATTTGAGATTCACAGGTTTTTGTTTCTCTCTGGCCCCAGCACTTTATCACTGTGAGGCCCTTGTCAGAGCTCTGCTCATTTGTATCACTCATAATCTTCTCTGTCAGTGGTAAGGTCTTGAACAGCTACATAGTTAATGTGATTCTCTAACCTTGCATCACTAAAATTGAGCCATAAGATAAAAACAGGCTGTCTCATTAGTAAACCTTACTAATACACTTCAACAACTATTCTCTTAGTCCATTTTAAACAGAATTAACAGAGATGCAGCTCAGGAAAGATTAACCTTAAATACTTTAATAAGAATATAAATAGGGTACATAATAACATATTTCAAGACCTTCTTATAATGAACTACCCAGCTTGAGACTTCCTTTGGTATTTACCATGGACCTATGTCAATCCACTGCTTCAAGATGAGAATGAATAAAAATGTACAAAGAAAACCAAATATTATGATAAAAGGAACCAACAGGGATTTAAGACTCTAACCTCAGCAATTACTTAGCATTATTTAATGACTATTTTCAAATATGTATAGTAATCAAAGAGAAATTTTATTTTGTTTTTCATTGAAAAGCATTTTTAGAAAGGCTGGCACAACTTTTTTTTTTTCTTTATACTTTTTCATGTCTCCAGTTAATTTAATGCTATAGCTGTAACTGCTTAATCTTTCTGAGCTAGAGATGTTCGATCATTCAGTATCTAATGTATAATACATGGATTGCTTATGCCTTCTGTCTAGAGCAGAATAGGTGCTTAATGAGCTTTCATTGAAAATATTTTCCCTTTCCTAACCACCCCCTCACCAATCACATTACAGATAAGAAAATAAAGTTAGTGGCAATGTCAAAATTAGAGCTTAGAGCTCCTGATTCCCTGATGAGCCATCTTCACAATGTTGAATATACTTTACCAGAGAGTCTTGCTAGAAGTAAGGCATTCAGTCTTCTCTGCAAGGGCCTATTTGACACTTGTTGACAGCTACCAAAGTGCCTCACATTTCATTGAAGGTTACTATGCCTTCAGTGAGATCTTTCAGAAATGAGCTTCAAATAGCAAAACATGTATCAGACAGTTATCTTGACAATGCATATATTCTTGACTTTCCCTGTTAAAGGACTGATAAAAATCAACAGAAGGCTAAAAAAAAGGTTGATAAGAATAAACAAATGGTTGCTGTTAGGCAGAATTAATGATGTAAGAAAATGAACAATTTTATTGCCAAAAATATTTATTTTGACAATACTCACAATAAGAAGCCTACATTAAAAATAGATTAAAATTATATACAGTTTCACCAAATGGTAACAAGAGTGAGTAGTATTTGAATGGTAAGTTTCCAGGTGAATGCCTTTTTTTTTTTTTTTTTTTTTTGCCTAACATTCATCCATTTAATACTGAGACAAGCTCTTATTTCTTTTTTTTTAATTATTATTAAGTATTTTGTACATAGATCATAAATACATTTATTCTATTTTCAATGTTGATTGCAATGTTATTTGTACAAATTGGAGTGCTTACATAATACTAGTCAACATAGCTTTCACCTCATTTACCCAATTATAGCATTAAGGACATTTGTGTTGTACACATGATAGATCCAACTTGTACTTGCAATGTGAATGTCATTTTTATGTTGTTCTTCTGAATTTTCCAACTGCTCTAAAATGGCAATAAATTATTCCAGTGACTAAAAATACATTCGTAGTTGCTTTAATACATGAGAGAAATGTGTATCATATTTAGCATTGGAAACCATTGTGGTATGCCCCCATCAGCAAATTATTCTGAAATAAAGTGACTATTCTCATTTTTATGTTATATGGGTGAGACATATTTATATTATTTTCACTATTTTAGAACATACAGTGTGATGGTATCAAGCCATTACTTTCTTGTCACTTGTGTTTAGGTCAGATGGTTCAAAGGAATAGGACAACTACACTGACCCTATAAGTGTACACATATTGACTGATTTTAGGACCTGCCTCATCAGATGTATGTCTTTATAAAAAAAAAATCATTTTATTTTTCATACATATATTAAGTTGGTACTATGGTCCAAATGGAAACCATTTTGCTATGTTTCAGTGTTATCTGGATTTAATGAGTCTCTGGAGGTTTCTAGATGGATTTTACTGCCAAGTATGATTCAGCCTAACACTGCAAGTGAAACATTGAACTCAGGGTGTTTTGTCTGCCCATAAATTTCTGCCTGGAGTAGCAACCTACACATTTCAAAGATTGTCAAATGAAAAATTCTTAATTCTTAATATTTTATCATAAGAACACTCAGATGAATTCAATGTGGTATTGGTGTTCATGGTTTGAAAAAGTTACATATATTTATTTTTCACATAAGTGCCACAAAAATATCCCATACCCACCTTTAATAAATTAATTGATTCAATGGATTCAAGCTCTAGTTTACTGCTGTTAAACAGTTTTGTGCAACTTTTGTGTGAACAATGATTATAAGGAATAAATAATACGATCTTTGCCTTCAAGTTGCTTAAAAGAGGTTGAAAGAAACAAGAAAACAACCCTCAAAATGTTTAACAAATGTGTATAGAGGAGATGGGTGATTGCATTTTCGGTGGGAGTAACAGGAACAAAAGGGAGCCATTCTTCACAATGTCACCAGATGAAAGAATGGGGGAAATCAGTTAAGCTTTTGCAGTGGTCCATGTCTGAAGTGATAAGGGCCTGGATTAGGGTGGTAAAATTAGCAAATGGAGACATAAAGGTGCCAGAGCATTATAATGAAAGAACAACCCATTTAGTGATTAATTGATCATGGGGAGAGGGAATTAAAAGTGTTAAAGACAGTTTAACAATTCAATCCTGACTGACCCCAAGGAGAAAGGGTCTTTTGTCAGGCACAGGAAAATCAGGAGGCAGATCTATTCTGGGGGTAGGATGAAGATGAATTATGTTGAATTTTGTCAGACTGGCACATAAAGGGTATTCTGTGAAAATTATGTAACTGTATTTCCATGTGGCATTTTACAGAATCTTTTCTAAGTATAAGATGGATAAATTGGGACGAGATATTTGTGTGTGTGTGTATATATACACATATATATGCACACACACATATATATATACACATTTATATGCACACACATATATACACATATATACAAAATATACACACACATATATATGCATGCACATATATATAGTTAAATAATTTGTGTATTCATTAACAGCTAAACCATCTCTAAATGGTCTCTATCTTCTGCCTTGTCAAATCAATCATTTACATTAATGAATTGAGTGATAACATGATTGAAATGCTTATTTAACCATTAATAGATACAAAGCCATGAGAGATAATGATTTTTATTAGAAAATAGATTTTGCCAATATCTTTAGGCCCTTGATATAAGGGTTAGAATTCTGATTTTTAGCAAGATGAAATTTAATTATAATACAGTGCAACATCACACTTGTGTGTATAAAACCAGTTCTGCAAATACAGTAACACAGCTTTGACATTACAGGCATTAAAAATAGTGAGGGATATGTGGACAAGATTTGCTTTCCTTGTCAATAAATTCCTTAAGTCAATAGCACTTGGGGGCTATGTTAATATATGCTAAACATGTAAAAGAGGTGATAGGCCTGCTCCATTTTGTGCAGGTCACAAGGTACCTAAAAAATTTATCCTGTTCTTCGTGTGACATTTTGAATGACCTATACACATCAGATATTCTCAGAGGAAAAGTTACTAGGATAGTGAATAGACTTAAACCTCAACATCCTTCAACATTTAAATGAAGCTGAAGCTTTTTAATCTGAAGTAAGATCAGAGAGAGGGTGGCGCCTGTGGCTTAAGGAGTAGGGCACTGGCCCCATATACTGGAGGTGGTGGATTCAAGCTTGGCCCAGGCCAAAAACAACTGCAAAAAAAACAAAAACAAACAAACAAAAAAAAACATTGCAGAGAAAATATAAAAAATACTGCAGATTGGCTCACTCGTAAACCATCCAATCTTCTACTATACCTCCTGCTACTAAGAGATCACAACACTGCACCTTCCAGATTCCCTTGTTTATAAGCTTCTGCACATGACCTAGGTTTTGTCAAGCAGATGCACTTACCCATTAAATTGAAGAGAGAGATAGAGACTGTGAATACAGAGTAAGAATCTTGCAGGAAAAATAGGACAAAGCTACTTTTTATGGTCCAAAATGATTGATGCTGAGTGGGGGGCAGTGGTATTAGTGGAATTTCTGTTAGAGTAATGCCATAGTTTGATTGGATGTTCCACATTTCTGGCTATGTAATATCAAATCTTGGGTTTGCTACACTCCCAGACATTCTAGCAACATGTAATAAATCTCTTTAAGCTAGCTAGGGTGAATTTTGTTATCTGTGACTAAGAACCCTGACTTGCACAGGTATAGGCACCAGACCAATGGATAGGTGCTACAAAGAGAATGATTTTATTAAAATTGATCAGGAGGAACTTGGATGAGATAACTTTTAAGTCTCCTTCTGATTACTTCAGGTTATATAAATACACAAAGAATTCCATGAGTGAAATTATTCTCACTTTAGTGTGAATGACAGCTAGGAAACTCTCTATCAAGGCATACGAAAAGAGCTATTTACTTTACATGAATGTCATAGTGAAATTAAAGATCATATGTCTTTTTGAAAAGGGCACCATTATATTGTACATACTCTGATAGTCCCCCAAACCAACTCATCCTTCCTCTTTACAGTTTTGGATAAATGAGGCTAGCACTCAGACCAGATATTTCAAAATGTCTTGAATTACTCATAGCATGAAACAGAAAAGAAATAAAAGCATTGAGGAAAAAAATTACAATTAATACTAGAAAGCCATATGAATACACATTACTACTACTCTCTGTAGAAGATTTTATCAAGGGAACAAGATGGCAGATCAGAAAGATCATTGACCTGAGCTCTCCTAGAATGACTTGGGAAAAAGAGAGAACCCAGTCATACCTGAGACGGGGATCTTAACCAGAGTTGTAGGTCAGGGAGCAGTGAGGAGGTGGTGAGCTAGATTCAGTATATGATCCAGAGCAGTGGAAATCTGACAAATTAGGCAAATGATTGCAACCTGCTGGGATCGGCTGGCCACCCTTGAAGATCTGGGGTGGGAGGAAGCCTTTCCAAACTTTTCAATTATTGTGGGAAGCTGCACGTTGAGTGGAAAGCTTAGAAGAGTGGGCAGACTCGAATGGCATACAGCAACCAGAGTTGAATACCAGATGGAGTGGATTTGCCATAGGTTTGGTGGCTGGCAAGGCAGCCATACTGAGAAGGTCTTGGTGGCCAGGAGGCTGCTATTGTGGGAAGGTCCCGAGAACATCTTAGCAGGGGCCTAAAGCATGGCCATTTTAATTTCTCCTGCTCGGATCAGAACTCCACTCTTGGGACAGGCTAAGGGAGTCCCACACCCCATGGGAACTAGAATCAAGGGGCACTGTGAGACCTGCTGCTGAGGATTCTTGTGAGCTTTCTTTTCTTTTCTTTTCTTTTCTTTTCTTTTCTTTTCTTTTCGTTTCTTTCTTTTTTTTTTTCTTTCTTTTTTTTTTTTTTTTTTGGCAGGATCTCACTTTGTAGACTGCTGTGACATCACAGCTCACAGCAACCTCCAGCTCTTGGGGCTTAGGCAATTCTCTTGCCTCAGCCTCCCAAGTAGCTGGAATTACAGGTACCCACCACAATGCTCTGTGAGCTTTAAGATCTCTACCCAGCAGGGTCTGAATTTTGAGGAAATAATCAGGCAATCACCAAAGGCAACTAAGTTAGGAAGAACCAGAGAGGTTGCTGCTTGTGCTCTCCCTCTCCTAAAAAACACCACAGCACCACCTAGTGTCCTGGCAACATATTGCAACATACTGTCATCAAGAGCAAGGACTCCTTTTTTTGGCCACAGGGAAGAGTTTGGCTTTGCTCAGGCTGAGGCCACCTCAAGAACTAAGCTCTGAGACAATCTCATTTTAAGCAAGGAGGTAGTGAGAAGGAAAAAGGAATAAAAGGTGGTGAATACGAAGAAAGAACACATGAGGGGGAGCCAACAGAAAAATTTAGGCAACATGAAAAACCAAAACAGACCAACTGCCCCAAAGAACCGTGAGACATCTACTACGGAAGACCCCACCTATAAATAATTAATGAACTTAACAGAAAAGAGTTTAAAATATGGATGATATTGACAAATGGAAGAACATACCATGCTCATGGCTGGGAAGAATCAACATTTTCAAAATGTCTATATTTCCCAAAGCAATTTATACATTGAATGAAATCCCCATTAAAATACCATCATCACCTAACCCCAGTAAGAGTAGCCCACATAACAAAATTCCAAAACCAGAGATGTTGGCATGGATGTGGAGAAAAGGGCACACTTCTACACTGCTGGTGGGAATGCATACTAATACATTCCTTCTGGAAGGATGTTTGGAGAATACTTAGAGATCTAAAAATAGACCTGCCATTTGATCCTACAATTCCTCTACTAGGTATATACCCAGAAGACCAAAAATCACAATATAACAAAGACATCTGCACCATAATGTTTATTGCAGCCCAATTCATAATCGCTAAGTCATGGAAGAAGCCCAAGTGCTTATCAACCCACGAATGGACTTGCAAATTGTGGTACATATATACTACGGAATATTATGCAGCCTTAAAGAAAGATGGAGACTTTACCTCTTTCATGTTTACATGGATGGAGCTGGAACATATTCTTCTTAGCAAAGTATCTCAGGAATGGAAGAAAAAGTATCCAATGTACTCAGCCCTACTATGAAGGTAAATTAGAGCTTTCACATGAAGGCTATAACCCAACTATAGCATAAGAGTATGGGGAAAGGGTCAAAGAAGGGGAAGGGAGGGGGGACGTACTGATGGAGGGAGGGTAATGGGTGGGGCCACATCTATGGTGCATCTTAGAATGGGTACAGGTGATTGCACTAATGTACACAGCTATGATTTAACAATAAAAATAAATAAATAAATAAATAAAAATAAATATGAAGGAAAAGATTGTAAATAAATAAATACTTTTATATTTAAAAATAATGCTTGTTTGTGTATATATTGTGTCCCAATTGTGTAAGGATAAGAGGGTATCCAGTGCATTATGAAATAGTTGTGGGCTGGGCATGGTGGCTTATATCCGTAATTCTAGCACTCTGGGAGGCTGAGGCAAACTGTTCCCTTGAGCTCACGAGTGAGTTGAAGACTAGCCTGAGCAAGAGTTTGAGGTTGCTGTGAGCTATGAGGCCACGGCCATCTCCTGAGGGTGAAAAAGTGAGACTCTGCCTCAAATTTAAAAAAAAAAGAAAGAAAGAAAAAGAAATGATAGTAGAGGAAAAAATACCAGTTGGGAATAAAACTTATTTTCAAACAGAAGTGGATATATCAGACAGCTTCTGCTTCATGGCCTTGAGCTTTAATGAGGCTTTACCACAGCCTTAAACAATAATTTGTATTCATAATTTTGAATTCTTGTTTTCATAAACAGGGCTCCCAAAATTGTATAGAGTTGAGATTTCATTAAGTTTTGATTGGCTTCTGGTCTGTCAAGGAAAAATATAGTTGGTCATACACTGTCTGTACTTAATAATAGAAAAATTGTCAGTTCATTGAGAATAACAACCATCTTTCTAGTAGGTATTCTCATAGGAAATATAATGTTAGATGTTTTATTTGAGGAACACTGAACAATGTAATATAGACTCTTGTCAATGATGTCACCATGAGATAATATATCACAGAAAAATTCAGCATTATTTTACCTCTAGTGTATCTTTACATAGCAGCAAGGGCATGCTATTAAAATGTATTTCATAAACTGCTTTTTTTTTTTTTCAGAGTGGCAAGAAAGGACCCTAAAATTGGGTCTGCCAGGAAAGGTGTTAAGGGGTGGAAGGTGGAGAAGAGTAGTAGAAAATGTAAAGGGAGCGAGAGAATGAAATACAGAGATGAGCCAAGAAACAAGCACAGCATGTCAGGGAGGTTATTATTCAGCCACAGTAGAGCAGAAAGATGAACCATCTTGTGGAACTGCAAGATTCAACAACTTGGGTAGAATTTTCCCTTGCCATCATGCATAAAATTACAGCCATAAAATTAAGGCATTATTAGTAATGAGGAAACCAGATTTTCAATGCAGCTAACTGACTAGATGATAGGAAGGTAATTGGTCATGAGAATGTTTAGCATTAGTAATGGATTGTCTATTTAAAAAATTGCTGTGCCATAATTAAACTACAAAAATTCATCGTGTCTTATTGTAGTGCCTTCTTACACACCATATTAAAGAAAACGTAACTATTTTAAACATGAAGTATGGATATTACTCCTCAAAGATAAATGTTAAACTGAGATCTGTTTGTTGCTGTATCACCAGCATTGGAATCTACCAGACTCTCAATATGTGAATAAAAAATTCATATATAACGCTTAAGACACATGAAACTAGAAAAATCAAAAATGTAATTTAATTGTGAAAGGGGTAATATGGTTATGAATATACTTACTAAACACAGTAATTATTAAAAAGAACTCAGTGTGCAATAAGCTATGTATGCATAGTACAAATCACAACACCACCTTATAAATGTAATGTACTGTAAACTATTAGCTAATCATATTAAATATATATTCCACAATGCAAACATAAATTATTCAACTGACGATTTGTTTAAAGAAGTCTGAGGAGGCAGTTAAGATTGATTGCTTCTATCACTCTTAAAAGCTGTCCAGGAAAGTAAGCTTATAATCTGCCCTCACTTCCTCATACAGCAAGTAGAAATAGATATCCAGTAGGGTCTACAAAAACACTAAAATTTGGAACAACTTTTATGAAGTTAACAATCGAGGGGTCTAATACTCAGGCCTTCATCAAAGGCTTCATTTTAGAGACTCTGGAGAATCCTTTTTCAGGATGTTAACATTTTTCCTTGTATCTCTAGTAGACTTCCTATAAAATGGCTTGAATGGTAAGGGAGCGCAGAAAAGAACTAAAAGTACTTATTCAGAACTATGTCTAGAAAATAGAAACAAAATGATGCAGTTTTGTTCCTCTGTCCCGGCAACCATTGGTGTTTATGTGCTTATTGTACAGCTTAGTTTCTTTAAGTGTTTCCGGAAAGAGCCACATTCCTAGCCTTTATTCTCATCCTGAGTACTGGCCCAGCATCAGCAGCTGGGAACCCTGCCTTAGTCATTATGGAGTTAATTAAAGGTAGAGTTAGATAGACCATTAAGATTGAATCAATGGAGAAAGTCTGTTAGTTAGGATAATTATTTCCTACTTAAGTTTTTATATTATTAGGACTTGCTATCAGCCACATTTTTTTCTTTACGGCTACAAAAAACTTCTCCATGATAAACCAAGAAAGAAAAAGTATTTTTTCTTGTTTATATGTCCCTTTTACTGATTAAAACAATTAATATCTAATATGTATTTTTAAGTGGTAAAAACAATGTTAGTATATTAGCAGTTGGGTCAGCCACTTGAACCTTTTAAGTTACCTCATAACTGAATTTACATTTTATCTTAAACGATTCGAATGTGTACAGCAGGTAATTGACTATACTTTTCTAATTTGAGTTATGGCATATGACATAATCTTTAAATTATAGAAGTGGAGCATGTCTACTCTTGTCCATCTGGTAAATAAAACTTTGGAACATATTTTATGATGGAAATTCTAATCCCCATTATTTTAAGGAAAATTATAGATGTTTGAAAACAAGAATGTGCAATAACAAGAAAATTTTCTGTATTGACATAAAATGTTTCTAGCCTAAAACAAAAATAGAAAAAGCCACAAATGCCTCATTCTGAATGTTTGGGGACAGAATTGGTGAATTTTGAAGGGCAAAATAGAACTCTTAAAGAGAATTATCAGCTAAAGTAAATTATTACTTAAGTGCAAGGAAAGGGCATAAAAACAAGAACAAGCATAGATAGGGCAGGACATGCACACAGAAATAATCTAGAGGCTAAAATTAGGTACTTTCCTGAAGCAAATATAGAATTAATCAAAAAAGTGACATCTAATTACAAGAAAGACCTGGGATAACAAATATAGAGGCCTTAAAAAAAAAAAAGAAAATTAGCACTTAATCTGAAAGGGTTAAAGTTGGCCATGATTATCTTAGAAACTGAAATGGAAATGTTCCCTCCTGTTCATAATGAATCAGCCCTCAAGTTCAGTGCTGTTTGGAACCAAAGACAAAGCAATTCAATTCAGCTAGGTACATTTTCTCATCCCACTTGTCTCAGAATCATTTGTAATTACATAGCTTGAAATGACTTTTGAAATTATCCTTTACTTAACAGATAAGAAAACTGAGGCACAGAGTTACTACTAACCTCTCCAGTCACCCTATTAGTTAAGAGGTGAAGTTCAATTTAGAATTTAAGTTTACTGATACCTCATATGTCATTCTCTGAGTTATACAGATATAGAACTACATGCTCATAAGATTTTGGATGGCTATTTTCATATGGATAATAATTCATATTTGATATTTATGCATGTATGTATAGGTGTGCGTTTGTATGTATCTTTCAGGTTAATAGTCTGAGGTGCAGACAGGACTTTTTCTAAATAGTTGTATTCTAATCACAGTTGACCAGATAGCTTCAGACCAAATGTACCCTTCCTTCTTCTGGTGTGTGTCTTGGAAATGATCAGAAGAACGCTGTCTAAATTCAAAATAGCTCCTCAGATCTTCATTTGTCTAGCAATATTCAACCAAGTATAATTTTTTAAACAAATATTTTAAATAAATGTTGTTATTTTAATCTCTCTATTCTGCAGTTTTCTTGCCTAATATCTGAGGACTTTTCCATATTTCTCTTGGTATGTTTTGGGCTGTTAATGTCAAAGTGTAAATAGTTTTGCTGAATTGATTCAATTTTTTTTTACTTGAATTTTTTTTACTTTTGAATTCTATTCAAAAAATAGAATTTATTAGAATTTTAAAAGTTAAACTATTGTTAAGATTTTAGAAAAAAGATCAGAGAAAAGTTGCTGAATTACTGTTAGGGATTATTTTGTCTCCTTTTAGGCAGAGATATCCAAGGGAATGAAAATAAAGACTAAATTCAAGTTGTAGGATAAGCTTTAGTAGCTTAGTTTATGACCTTTGTCATCACTTAAATAGCAAACCTAATCAGAAATTTAGAGATGAATTCTAATTTCAAAACACATTTAAAAAAAAACTTTGACCTGCCTAGGGAGTATGACAACTTTGTAATACTATAGTGAAGAGGTTATGAACTTTGGAACCTACATACAAATGTCTGCCTTACTCACTCTACATAATGTTGGGGATATTTCTTAGCTTCTTCCAGCCTCAGTTTCTCCTTCTGAAAAAAATAGGATATACTATTGGGCAGCATTCATCTCACGTGTTTACATACCAGTCTTTCTCTATGAAGACCCCTGACTAACTAAAATGATATGTCTCCCTCCTGCTCTCTGTATATTTTCCCAAAGCCAACTGTCAACACCAGATCCAATCCTTTAAGGCCTTTGGGCTTGGTCCCACTTGCTTTGAACCCCGGCATAGACGTTCTATGAAGATATAGGATATAGAATATATAGTTCTGTGAAGATACAGGGTCCAGAACTTCCTATCACCAGTTTCCCCTGATTGAGCTATTACGGTGATAAACTTCAGGAGCCAGTTGATTCTTAGACAGGTTTTTCCAGAAAGGAATCTGGTAAAAGTCAAGCATGTTGATTCACACTTGTAATCCCAGCTCACCAGGTAGGAAGGATTACTTGAGGCTAGGAATTTGAGACCTGCTTGGGCAAGATAGCAAGATTCATATCTTTAAAAACAAAAAACAACAACAATTAAAAAAAATATAAAGACAGAATCTAGTAGAATCTTAGAGTATTTAAGATCTACTCTAGGACTAACAACATGTTGGCCAACAACTTGTTGGCCTCTAAACCTCTAAAAATTTTTATTTTATCCTTTAATTCCTTCTATCTCATCTCACCTTGCTGTGTGTTTTAGGAGGGGAGTTAGCTGTTGAAATGCCCATGGCTACTGACAAAAACACTTTCCCTTATTTTGCACTGGATACCATTTTATCTTGTAGTAAGTAAGATGTTTCTATATCTCAAGTTATCACAATCTGGACAGAATTTACAGCAAAGGGGCATCACGTAGAAATCACAACCAGTTCACACAATATTTTTATAGAAAATAATAAAGCTGGTTTGGCGCTTGTGGCTCAAGCAGCTAAGGTGCCAGACACAGTCATCTGAGTTGGTGGGTTCGAATTCAGCCCAGGCCCGCCAAACAACAATGACGGCTGCGACCAAAAATTAGCCGGGTGTTGTGGTGGGCACCTGTAGTCCCAGCTGCTTGGGAGGTGGAGGCAGGAGAATCACTTGAGCCCAGGAGTTGGAGGTTGCTGTGAATATGATGCCACGGCATTCTACCCATGGCGACAGCTAGAGGCTCTGTCTCAAAAAATAAATAAATAAATAAGCGAAATAAATGTTAATTTTTTAAAAAGAAAACTACTCTTTCCTCAACAAAAAGAGCTGAGGAAAAATCAAGCAACAACTTTGATGAGAAGGTGGTAGTGGAATTTCTTGTGGCATTTTGTTGTGTTCTTTTCTCATTTTGTCCAGATCTTGACATTTGTACTCAGGTTGGTCTGCCTGTGTGTGAGAGAGAATTCTTCACAAATGGGACGTACTTATGTAAAAGGGTGAGACAAATTCATGCTTTAGTTTTCAAGCTGAAATGTTAGTTCACTTGCTTGTGGAGAAGTCATGTGTGCAATGGAGCTTGCTCCTTAATGTCAAAAAACTTTTGTTTTTTACTTTCTTATTTCTTGATGGAACATATTTTCATTTGTTCATTCCACTAATAGTGTGTGACAGTAACATATGTACTTCGACGATGAAATTATTTTCTGAAGTCTTAATTAGAAATTAATTCTTGAATTTTATCATTGCTTTTACATTAAAAAAAAACATAATTTTACTACAACAGGCATAGCCACACATATACATTGAATTCAGGCAAAATTGTGGGAAAAAATCTACTGGTTAATTCTGAAAAAAAGCACAAAGCAGCTATTTAAAAACTGAAACTGGGGGGTGGAAGGCGGGAGGAAGGAGGGCATTTGGGGGGATCTCACCCAATGTGCATGATGCAATGGTACATTTCAAAACTACTAAGAAAAGAGAATAATTGTCTTACCACAACAAATAAGTAAGTGAGGTGATGGATATTTTAATTAGTTCAATGTAAGCATTTCACATTGTATATCAAATTAGTACTCTGAACCCCATAAATGCATCGATGCACACAGTTATAATTTAATAAAATCAAAGAAAATAAAAACTGAAACTGTGTATATTAGCACAAAGAAAAAGGAAAAACTATAATATTTAAATTTGATTCTGTGTACCACGCTCACGTTATCACTTGTTATCCTGGAATTATTTGGGACAAAAACTTTGATGATTTCCTTTGCTTACAGATCGATTGCTTACCTATGTAACACATTAAAACTTCTAAGTCCATCTCAGTATTCTTCGTGAATTTCACAGATGTAATTGTTGACCAGCTTTTATTCTTATGTTTAGCCAAAATCTGTTTCTCTGAACCTCTGCCCAATGATAGAGGGTAAAAGATTTCTTAAATTTTGAGTCAATGCGTTTCTGTCAGTGCATCTCTAGCAATGTACACAAAGTACCTGATAGTTTTAAGCTTTAGTTTTCTTTCTTGAAAAATGAAAATAGCAGTAATTGCATTGTGCCTGAATATAGAATATAATAAGAGTTTTCTACTGTCAGTTCTTTCCTACTCCTTTTTTTTCCCTCCTTCTGGTATCTGGTATCATTGAAGAAACAAGATGGAAGGAGTTAAAACAATTAATGAATAATACATGTATGTCAGTGTGTAAGTAAGCGTTAAATTGCTATTGCATCTAAATGTACATGTTGAATCATGGTACATATTATAGAGAGAAGGTTGTGAATTTTATTTAGAACTCTGTGTATTTAAAAAATACCTTAATAATTTTCTCCACAATACTTTAGCTTCACTCTCTCTGTTTATGGACATCTCTGCTAATTTCTTCTCCACTCCTTATCCCCTATATCCAATCAGGTATCGATCAATTCCTATCATCTCTATTGTGGTGTTTATTTCTTTATTTTGAGACTGAGTCTCACTTTGTCACCCTAGATAGAGTGGCATCCCAGCTCACAGCAACCTCAAATTCTTGGGCTTTGGCGATTCTCCTGCCTCAGACTCCCAAGTAGCTGGGTCTACAGGTGCCCACCACAAAAACTGGCTATTTGTTGTTGATGTTGTTGTCATTGTCATTGTAGTTTAGCAGGTCTGGCCTGTGTTCAAATCCGCCATTCCCAGTGTATATGGCTAGTGCCCTAATCACTGAGCTATAGGCACCGAGCCATGCTGAAATACTCTCAGTTGTACACATTTCTTAGAAAATGAAGCCCAAGCATCTTTTCTTGGAAATTGCTATTTTCTGTGACCAAGCCTCATCCTGACTTTTCTAGTCTTAGTCCTCACTATGCAGCTTAACAAACCCTGAGGCCCTGCTTGATTGGACACTTGCTGATTTTCCCTCCGCACTTTCCAGTTCAGGTCTTTGTGCAATGCTTTTGTTTTGGATTGTCCGTCTTTCTACAATTATTGCCATCTTTAGATACAGATGCCACCTACATGGTAAGCCTTCTTTGATGTTCTTAACGGAAGTGATCTCTTTTTTTTAACAGCCCATTGGAGACATCTTACAATACTCATAAACTTTTGCCCTGTTTATTTATTAGCATGTGTATTCACCCAACGAAATTATAAGTAAGTTGAGAGCAGTTTTTACATCTGGCACCTCAGCTAGTAGAGTTTTGTACACGCAATATAGAATACTTCTTTGTGAAAGCTAGAGATACCATTGTGAGTTGCCACAGCAGATATATTTCATAAAGGAGAACAGTCTTTGAGTTTTGGCAGAAGGAATAAAAAAAAAACAAACACGTTTTATGACAAAAGTATATATGATAGAAGACAATAACCTTGAGTGAATATTTGTGTTGGGGTACAGTTTGAAAATAAGTTCAAGTGATTATAATAAAGAATTCTTGTGTTAAAGATCTTGAAAAACAGGAGTTAAATGTGTAGGATGGAAGAGTCAAAAGAGCATTATGTTGGGAGTGAGGATGCAGTTTGATTTCTGATAGGTTATGAGACTCCAATAATGATTTTTATGGGCCTCCATTGCTACTGAGTAAAATTAACAGATAATACTCAATTATTTGTAGTCTCTTTTAGCTTTAAAATTCTATGCCTATAAAGAAATAATGGGATACTTTATGGTTTTAAGCAATTAGCGACATATGAAAGCTGTACTTAACAAAGATAGGAAAAAGATCAAAGAGCATAAAAAACATTAAAAATGTAAATTTTAGCAGCTTTATTCTTTTATGCAAGTAAAAGTAGCTAATTTATGCAAAATCTATAATCATATAAAGTGTTATATGTTAGACTGTCTAGATTCTAATTTTTCTCAGCCTATTTACTGTTTAGATGATGAAAATCTTTGATATGGAACCATAATAGTTTAGAGGAGTCACAACTGTTATGCAAATCCACACTCAAAACCATCTCATACAAATGAGGTTCTATATTTGATTTTAAATATTTTTAATATATATATATCAAAACATCACATTGTAACCCATAACGACATATAATTAGTCTTTGCCAACTGAATATAAAATTTCAAAAAAATAAATACCTTAAAGCAAACAGCACAGTCTTTTCCTGGTTCAAATAGATCCAGTTACTTCTAATGACCCTATTACAGTTTACTGAGTATCTGTGAGGTCAAATTTTATATCATTTTGTGAGAACTCATGGACAATATGAATAAAAATTGTTGAGACTTTTTTCCAATTATTCTTTTCTTAATTTGAATACTTTTTAACACCTACTATGTGAAAGAGAACATGCTAAGTCTCCACAGGGAAGATAAAATGAAGAAGGCAGTCTTTGATCTCAGAGAGTTTACTCTTTGCTAAAACACAACAAACATGCAAAAGCTCCTGACGTGTGCAAGAACTCAGTAAATCATTGTTGGCAAATCACATAACACAGAAGGTAGACTATGAGAAGTACTAACAGAGATATTAAAAAAACAGAAAACAATGGAAACTGCATGTCTTAGAGTTATCAAAAATTTTGCAAAGTAAGTTGCATTTGGGCCTTGAACTTAAGTTCTTTATAGGAGTGAATGTTGGAAAGTCAGTGAAGTTATAGATAATTGGAAAGGAAGTTTCTTAAGGAGGAAACAGCCAGAGAAAAGTAACAAAGGTGGGCAAGTGTAAGGCAAATTTTGGAAACAAGGAATGGCTTAGTTTGGGTGGAGGATAGGGGAAGAGTGGTAAATAAAGTTAGAAAGCTAAGTGACTAAAAAAGTGCTTCATTCTGTAGGTAACTTGGGAGTCATTGGTGATTTTTAAGTAGGAGAAGTACTACGTAAAATCTTTGCTTTTTCTCAAAGCCGTTATACTTTAATATGACTTTGGGTGATTCTTAAATAACACAATTCAATGTTTAAAAATTCATGCACTAAAAGCACACACCAAGAACAAAGATGAAATCAAAAGCAAAAAGCTATATCAGCCTTTTCATTTCTCCTCACTCTGGGCAACAATGTCAAGAATCAAATGGATTATTTATGGTCCTCATTTAAATCTGTGGAGGGGCACTCAGGGAAGTAGTTGTACTTGGTGATGGGGCTGAAATAGTGTTACAGACATCATATTCCAATGCATTTGAGTTTCTATTGACATTATATTTACTATCATTAAAAAAGCAGGCTTATGAAACTATAACACAATTTTACAGTAGAGCATCATATAAATCATATTAGAAAAGCATTTTTCCTTAACACGTAAGAAAAATGTTAGATTTTTATCACTGGGTTGCTACTTGCCCTAAGTTATGCTGAAAGAAAATATTATTTCCAGTTATCAAAAGGAAAGGCACATTCTTTAAACAATGTCATCATTAAATAAGTTAATTTTTCAACTGTTATCATACTGGTTTTGTTTGCTCTGGGAGATATAATCTGAATGCACTCATTTGTTAGCAATCCAATTCAATGGTAAATGTGTGTTTAATATAAAGTCTTAATATAAACTGACAGAAATTCTGGCTAAGTTATCAACTTTAAATTATTATTACTAGTAGAATATTTTGCCTTAATAATCAAGAGTTTATTCTTCATGGTGTGCAAGTATTTTCATGAAATTTTCAATAATAAATGTGTGTATTAACGTATTATGAAAATGTTATATAAAATTGTTATTCCCAGTTCTTCATTTCTTTTCTGTTATAGATTTGTACACCCAAGTCCTTTGCCAAGTGATTTTATATTTTTTCCTTCCTGCTAGGGTAGGTATATTTTCCCACTGCATTGATATTGGGCTTGGCCATGTGACCTGCTTTAACCAATATACGGTTTTAAATGTGCCAGTGTGATTAGTCTTGAGCTCTTGTGTTTCTGCTATCCACCATGAGTAGATCATGTCTGATCCCAGAGTGATGAAGACAGATGGAGCAGATTTGAACCCAATCCCAGGGCTGGAGTCCAGTCAAGCCTAGCTGAGTCCTGGTGAGCTCAGCTAAGATTAGAGGATTTGTAGCCACCTTACAGATTGATGAATGAGAAAAAAAAAGTTAGTTTTTGTAAGCTATTGAGATTTTGTGGGTTACTTATTATCTATCATAATTTTAGCTATCATTGACTAATGAACATATTATTTTATATTGTTTTGATAGCTGTAAGTTTCCTCAATAATGGTAATACATAAAGAACAGAGTGTTAAGACTCTGAGATTTGTTTTAATAAATTAAAGTTAATTACATGTCCCAATATAAATGTAACTGAATAATAATGATAAGATTTTGTAGGCATCCTTGCAAACAATCTTTAGTCTTATGAGGCATATCAGAAAGTTTGAATTGAAAAAGGATTTAGGCTGCACAGTTTTTATGCAGGCAAATTTGAATTCATTTGAAAATTTCTATTCTTCAAAATAATATTTTACTTATTTTCTTGTGTTATCTTAAATAATAGCATTAAAAATTGCTTATCTAATGAAATCTATCTAAGATGATTGGATAAAGAAAAATATGGTGTATATATAAACAATGAGACACTGTCCAGCCATAAACAATAAAATATCTTTGCAGCAACATGGATAGAACTGGAAGTCATTACCTAAGTGACACAAATCAGTCACAAAAAGTCAAGTACTGAATATTCTCACCTATAAGTAGGAGCTAAATAATGAGGACATACAGTGTGGAATGATACTCAATTCAGACTCAAAACAGTGGAGAGGTAAGCGGGGAATGGATATTTAGAAATGACTTAAGGGGTACAATATATGTGATTCAGGTGATGGATACCCTAAAAGCCCTAATGTCATTGCTACACAATCTATCTATATCATGAAATTACACCTGCACCCCATAAATCTATACAAATTAAAAATAAATAGCCGAGCTTGGTGGCTCACACCTGTAATCCCAGCACTTGGGAGGCTGAGGCAGCTCACAGGTTCAAGACCAACCTGAGCAAGAGCAAGACCCCATCACTAAAAATAGCCTGGCATTGTAGCGGGTGCCTATAGTCCCAGCTGCTTGGGAGACTGAGAAAGAGAATTGCTTGAGCCCAAGAGTTTAAGGTTGTTGTGAGCTATGATGCCATGGTACTCTACTGAGGGTGACAAAGTAAGACTCTTGTCTCAAACAAAAAAAAAAAAAAAGAAAAGAAAAGAAAAAAGGAAATAAAAATTACTTATCTGTTTAAATAATCATTTGTACATTGTAATTTCTTAATAAGGTAATTATTGGGGACCATAATGCCAGGTATTAATTATCTTTATTCTATAGCAGTGGTCCCCAACACTAGGGACCAGTTTCATGGTTCACAATTTTTCTGTAGATGGGGTGGGGAAAGAAGATTTTGATATGAGTCTACAAGCAATTGATTTATTATGGTTTCTGTGCAGCCAAACTTCTCTGCTAATGATAATCCATATTTGCAGCCACTCCCCAGGGCTAGCATCACTATCTCAGCTTCACATCAGATCATCGAGCATGATATTCTCAGAAGGAGCACACAACCTAGATCCCTCACATGTGCACTTTACAGTAGAGGTCACTCTCCTATGAAATCTAATGCTTGCTCTGATCTGACAGGAGGTGGAGCTCAGGTGATGTGAGCAATGGGAGGGGCTGTGAATACAGATAAAGCTTTGCCGGCTTTCCAGCCACCCACCTCCTCATGGGCAGGCAGGTTCCTCACAGGTCATAGACCTTAGAAGTCTGTGGCATGGCAGTTGGTGACCACAATTCTACAGGTCATTTGCTTAGAATAGTAACTGAAAGATGTAACTATATAAAAAAGTTTCATGATTTAAAACTATATAAAAATGCCTAGTGGGAGAAACTTTCAATGTCATCTGAGGATATGTTTAGGAATCACAGATCCTACTGAATAAATCCTTCACTTTTAATGGACGGCCTATATTATTTGAATAGATTCATCTAAAAATTTCTTTTAATATCAGTACATATATATTACATATGTATTTTTTAAGTTGTACAATTTTACAGTGAATATGTCTATTTCAGATGTCAGAAACATCTTGTCAAAAGCCGACAGTTATGAGTAAGTGGATGAAAATACTTTGCTTCATAAACAAGTTGGCCTATTTTATTTGGCCCACTTTTGTAGAAAAGCAATTTCCTTTTATAGATAAGATAGCAATTGTTGGACAATTAGCCTCAGAAAATATTATTTAACAACAAGATGGGAAGAAATAAGGGATGCTAAGACAATATCCTTTCCATGAAACTAAAACCACTTCTACATATTTCTCTGTCAGTGGCATAATAGACTTTTCAAATCAACATTTCATTGCTATACATCTCTAATTCAAATTTCTCACTTTCAGAAAGAAAATATTTTTGAAAATGTTTTGAACAGGTTATCTATGGAAAATTTTTGTTTGGTAAGATTTCCACATTAAAATTTAGGTATGATGTGGAATTAATTTAATAAATGCTATATTTAGTTAACTGGTTAATTTATGAATGGAATAGGAAATCATTATATCTAGATTTTTCACTTTTTAAGCATGTATCGCTTCTTGGATTTTTAAACATCTTAGTTATTTTGGCTTTTCTTTTTCAGGATCATGGTAAGCTATTCTAGCCATCCTCCAATTAAGAACAGATATTTATTTAATTTAGTAATTAATTATATATATTTTTTAAATGTAAAGCTTGCAGCACATAAAACAGCATAATTAAGGACGAAGAAGACAAACTCAACTAACGTACATGGAAGTGAAAAATAGAATCCTGAAAAATTAAATGAACTCTTGCTTTGCATGGTGGTGAAAACCTTTTGTTATTTTTTTGGCAGGTATCCCGATAGACAGAAGCTTTCCCATGTATTGACAGAACCATGGAAAGCCCAATTAATTCTTCAGATTTACCAACGTCTGTTCTTTCCTGAGAAGTCATTCCAAACAATTCTAAAGCAAGCAGAAAGTTATTCACATTATAAAAAGTTTGAGAACATGTTAGCTGAGTTTTATTTTGGGCTTTGCAAAGGCAGTCAGAGAATGTCACAAACACCAACTTTAGACAAATCCTGCAGCACATTAAGCCTGGTGCTTTACCCACATTAACAAGATCAATAGCCCAGGTAATGGAGAGGAACCGCATGTACAGAAAGTCAAAAGGGGAAAACAGATGAGACATAAAATATTTAAAATGTATGAATGTGTGTGCATTTTAGATTGCATGTAAATTTACTGTTTAATTTATATGGTACCTGCATTGTGTAGCCTCCAGACTTAAGCATAAGAGTCTTCTCTTTATGAGGGTGTAAACCTCTCGAAAAAGGCTTTACATTTTATGGTCTGTCTTTTCATTAACGCAGAGCCAAGCCTAATGCTGAACACTCAATAAATACATATTGATTAACTTATTAAGATCATAATTCAAGTCTCTAGGACAATGCCATGTTAAAATGTTCATTGCAAACAATAAAGTCGTTAGGGGTTCAGCTTGACACTATGTGGACAGGTTTAGGTCACTTCAACATTGTTTATTTCTAATTTTAAGATTGCTTTACTGGCTAACGTATGAAAATTTTGTAAGACGATTTTCACAGTGGTTAAAAAATATTTCTTTCCATTTAAATGTGTTCCAAGTACTTTGCTTCATCGCCTTCTTGTCCTTCAGTTTTGTGCAGAAAGAAAAAGATACACTATATGCTCTTTAGAGTTAGTTTCTTCACTTGCAGACACACATTTGAACCCTGTGAAGCGAAAAGATTCTGCCTTTTTTGACAATCTTTTGATCCCTGTTTCCCAACTAATATTTAGCAAGAAAGACACTATTGAAATTTAATGCTGAATTTTGGGAATTCCAGCCTACTTCTCCCCTAGCCCCACCTAGAATTAGAGAGAGTTGAGTCATAGTGACACTTGGTGAGCATTACTCCATGACATTTCAAACTTAGGGAAGAGAGGTGATACAGGGGATGCGACCTCTTAGGCTCCGACTTCTCATTAAGTTCCCCATAGCAGTATGGCTGAGATGGACCATCCTTTCTTCATGGACCTCTGTTTTTTTAGGAAAATTCTTAGTAGACCATTGACTTTGAATTCTATGTGTTTAAATGTCACAGCTTTGTTTTAGACATAGATAATTGTGTTTGGCTGTAATCCAGCCTCTGATTACTTCACTGGAATTAGGTTGGTACTGACACACAGCTCCCTCTGTAGGGGTTATGGCGGGAATTGTCATATCTTGTTGAGACAAAGGAAGTGACTCAAGCTATGCTTTCTAAGCTGTGAATTACTTTTAGACCCTCTTGTGATAAGGCATAGGATCCTTAAAAAAGGAGTAATAACCTTTACTCAACAGAATGACTGAGAGTATTACTGAGGAAAAGTGCTTTTGGTGATTGTGCTATTGGCTGTATTTGGCTCTAATTCAAGGAAATTGCTTAGAGTAAACTACTGCTAGTGGTCCCTGGACAAAGGTTTTCTGTGTCACTAATTATTGAAAAGCTGCCGTGATTGCAATGTATAGCAAGTGGCATATTAACTAACATTCTTGTTTCTATGTGAATTCCACATGGGTTATCTTTTGGCTCACTGGACACAGGTCAATGAAAAGTGAGCGTTGCCAGCACTAGGGAGCTTTCTAGGCCTTATGTCTTTAAGCTCAATAAATCACTCTAACATCCAAACTGGTATTGCTCAATTTATACTGTCTAATCAGGAATATAATTTCACAACATCAGGTTTGCCGCACAACCATAGCATTGTAATTTAGCACGCATTTTGCTAATGTGCTTTGTATCCCATTAAAGTCTCATCTTTGCAGCCCAGTACCATATGTTACCAGTCTCGAGTAAACCTCTCAAAAAGAGGAAATAAAAAGGGGCAAAATTATACTGTGACATGTGCTATACGTTACCTACCAACAACCAGTCTCCATTCCTAATAAAATCCTAATTTTGCTAAATTTGGGAGAAGTGTACTCAGCAGAGATGACTCTCCCCCCAGGACGGGGTATGAAAGCTGAAGGTTGTGATCTTATTTTGCTTTCACCAGAAATTTCCTTGGGGTTTGCATTTGACTGAAGTCAGGGCAAAAGGACCCAAGAGAAAGCCTGACGCAGAACTTCCGGGGAAGATGTCCTCCAAATAAAAGAAATATGCATGAGGAGAAAGCACCTCAGTCTCTTTCATGCCCTGCCTTTGGATGTTGCTGTGAGGACGTGCTGCATACAGCTGCCCAGGGGTGGGGACGGAGAAGGTCCATGACACACGGAGCATGGAAGCTGCACGTATAGAAAGCACTTCGGTATTTTGCGGCCTTGCTAGGTGGCCAGTTCTTAGATCTGTGGCTCTCGGGTCTTCTTGCTGAATGTCATAATAAATGTCCATATCATTTAAGCCACTTCTGAGCAGGGTCTTCTGTTACTTACAGACAAAGGCTCCACATGAGGAAAGAAGCAAGTGGAGGGAATGCAAGTTCCCACTAGTGAGAGCAGCTGCTTCTCTGATGGTCAAGCCAAAAAAAACAAAAACAAAAACAAAAAAATGTAGGGGGGAACATAACTGATTCACTAATGAGACTTCTGTAGATCTGGGTAGTTTTGAACTTGAAATGCATTTTTCCCATAGAAATGTTATCAAATAGTGTCCAGGTTCCCAAGGCAAGTCCATAAAGTTGATTTAATCCAATAATGCCACAAAATCTGCTCTGTACTACGGATTAGGGTAGAAGCCTGGGACGGGGGAGTGAAAGGTTTCCATTCCCCTCTATTCCCCAGCTCCAAGCGTTAACCTGCCTGTTTTTATTTCTGTAGCATGACCTGTGGTTTCTAATCAAACAATCTTCTTCTTCCGTTTTTCCCTAAAGCATTTACAACTGTGGATGTTTAGGCAGAACCTATTATGTGAGTGTCAATGTTCACCTATTTTTGCTGTTCTGAATACCAGATTCCTGATGGCAATAGTGAGGTGTATGCCAGCACTGACGGTATTCACAGGCACACATCAAGGGGTATTTAACTTGAAGTGGCAAGCCATTTTATCAGATTTATATTAATTAGTGCTGTGTTCCTACCATGTGCACTTGGAAAACGCGAGAAGTTTCTCATTTCTCCCAGTCGCCAGATTTTATTCTGAATTCTGAAATCCTTGCTTTGTGGAGTTCTTGGCCACATCTATATGGTAGGGACAAATGCTAAAGTGGTCAGGACCCCAAAAGACAATTCTTGCTCTGCTTTTTGAGGGTCTGTTTTCTTTTTAATTCCTAAATCCGTGAAAGGGGAAGGCTGACAAACGGGGGAGAAGAAAGGTGTTTCTGGAGTTTTCTCAGAAGCTTAGGAAGTCAATGAGGATATGGGACTTGTATTGCATGACAGAGATCTGAGACCTGTTTTCACCCTGAGATCTTGATATAAGTCAACATCTCTAATGGGGTGATACCAGGATGTAGTGGGGAAATGAATTCATGTGACAGACAATAAAAGTTATTAAGATATGATGATGAAGCTACATACAGTTAATCATATATAAATTATCCATAAAGGATCTATATCTGGAATGTCTCTAGGGGCTTCTCTGATATCCCCAGTCCATTACTGAACCCTCGTGAATGTGAGTGTGTTTTTAGGACATTATACTCGGAGCCTCCTTTGTACACACTCAGTTTTATGCAGATTGCTTTTGCACAACGCCCTTTTGAGGATTGCTAGAGATTTTTACACTGAAAATAAGCACAGGAAGTAAGAATGAAGGTTAAGTAAATGATTCCTCCTTTGCAATTTCTTTCTTTCTTTCTTTCTTTTTTTTAAGAGACAGAGTCTCACTTTATCACCCTCGGTAGAGTGCTGTGTCATCACAGCTCACAGCAACCTCCGACTCCTGGGCTTAAGCGATTCTCTTGCCTCAGCCTCCCAAGTAGCTAGGAGTACAGGCACCTGCCACAACACCCTGCTATTTTTTCTTGCAGTTTGGCCAGGGCCAGGTTCAAACCCACTACCCTTGGTATATGGGGCCGGTGTCCTACCCACTGAGCCATAGGCGCCGCCCCCTCCTTTGCAATTTTAACAGTTGTTTCCTTTATTTTGGCCTTCACTTTTGCCCCCATAACTCCAGGAGCTATGTGTCCCCTGCCACTAAAGGAAGGGACAGGAATGAGTTCCTTGGAGCTTGGAGAATGAAAGAAAATGAGCACCCAGAACATTGTGTCTTTACAAAATTACATGTTATGCAATCAGCTCAAGGAGTACATTCTTAGCAAAACATTTGGGAAAATATTGAGCTCAGAAAAGTCCCATCTGTGAGGTACCCGTTTGCTCACAGGAAACATATTTGGATCCCAGCAAGGCTCATCAAGGTGGAGCCTGCCAGGCTGAGGACATCCTCCATGTGTATTCATCAAGAGTAACAGAGTAATAGTTTTCTATTATGTCAAAAATCACTTCCAATTTAAAAAAATGCATAGTTCTTATCTCACAGTGTGTGAGTCAGGAGTCTGGATGTGCTTTAACAGGGTCTTTTGTTTAGCGTTTTTGTCCTCAGGGTTGTGTTCTCATTTGGAGGCTTGACCAGGAAAGAATCTGCTAGGAAGCTCTTATTGGCAGAATTCAAGTCCTTACAGCAGTTTGACTGACACTGGCTTTGCTGGGTGTAATCTGGAACCCAGCAAAGGATTCTAGACACTGCAAGTGTCCCTAGAGGTGACCTCCAACTCCTTGCCATGTACAGTTTTTCAACCATGGCTGCTTGCTTGATCAAGCCAGCAAGGTCTAATAGTGCTGATTGTTAATGTCCAGGTCCCACATACACTGAAGTAGGACGTTAAATAAAGGCAATGACAAAAAGAGACACAAGGAAGCGTGAAACATCGAGGTCTCCTTAGGGTTGATTCATCACACCAATTGTTTTAAATCCTGACCACATCCTGCAACTCTGAAATAACGACTTTATATGACTATTAAAATTGTCTTTAGCTGTAGAGAAAATTGTGCCCTGACCTTGGGGGTAGGCTCGCTTTCTGCTTGAGAGATCTGAAGAGGCACAAGAATGGCATGTGCGTTGTGTACAGACAGGAGGGCAGAAAACTGACCTCCAAGAGAGCATGTGCATGGGAGGTGTGGCCATAAAGATTCTATGGATTCCAAAGGTCTCTTGGCTCTACAGGCAAAGGTTGTGCTCAAGGTCTGTGATTTTACATAAACAAAGGTGGGGACATTCTATCTGGTCTTCTCCAAGTCCTCCCAAATCAGTGCTAATGTCTGATAAGCAATTTTGTCCACTTCTTCCCGTTTTATGATAATAAATACAAACCCAACGTTCATTCGGGAGGGCTCCTCCCAGAGTTCCTCAGTCCCCTGACGTGGACTCTGTGTCAAGCCTCTTTATTCCTCATGTCAAAACCTCTTCATCTGGTGACCCCAAAGCCCTTCATTTGTATGTCTCCTAGATCTGTGTTCTGGATTACCATTCTTCCTTTGTCATTAGCATGAACTTGGACTATTGCATTTCAGTGATATAATCCAACGCAGTATATAGACGAGTACAAACTAGGCCAAGCAGACCTTGGAACTGCAAGGCATGGTGCAGCCTACAGGGAGTCAGACGGAGAACATATACAGAAGAGCCTGATCGGTTCATTGTGTCTTTGCTACTATAGTGTTACTATTAAATCATTAGTTCTCTACACTGATTCATTTAATGATTCAGATGCAAACTATGCTGGTGCTCCACGTTTCAGCCCCAAGATGATGGCTCAATATCACTGTTTCTACAGTTACAGACCAGGACAATGACAGTCTTCTCTCCTTAGAAAATGCCTTGGAGCCCAGGTCAACCACACCTTCTCTTCCCACTCAGTGAATTCTCCTTAGAGCTCCGAGGTGTCAGCAGAATTTAGTTAGGGCTATTTCTCTCTGTTAAATGTTTTTTCTTAATTTCCAATCTCCGGGGAAAGTGCTTGAAATTTTGCCTCCTTCATTTGCTAAGAGTTGCTTACGCAAATTTGTGCACCCATTTTGTGGGCTCTGATTACCAAGAATTAGGTGCAATCTGCTAAATCTAACAAGAGTTGTTCACTTAGGAGTGACTTTATGCCTTACATTTGCATAACTGCATAATAGCACAGACTAGAGAAGATAGGCCCTAGAGATGGCTTTTTTACCTCTGCCTATACAGAGAAGCAGCTGGTACTCTGTTCAGTAAAACAAATTAAAGGCCTGCCTTACCAGGCATTGCAGGCACCCCATTACACTGGTATTTTATTATAGGCAGCTTCAAAGCAGTCTTAAAGTCCTGAGTCTTTACCAATAGAATTCTATGGGAGGTTTTACTCTTCTCCATTATGCTCTGCCAAGTGCTGGCTAGAGCTGTGATGCTGCAATTCTCTGTCATTCCAGCCCCAGAAGCCTTTGTCTGTGTTCTCTATGCACATTGTGGCTATAGGAGCAGTGTTTTAAGGTCTCTTTGGTCGGGAAAAAAAACCAACTAAAAACAGCTATTCCACTGGGCAAAAACAAGAAGGCCATGGCCTTTCCTTTGTAGTATGTTGAACAGCCATGCCAGGAGGCTGTCAACCAGCTGGTACCCTGTTAACTCTTTCACATAGTCTGATGTCATGTGGGTTACACACGCTTTTCTAGGGCTTTTAATGCGTAATATAAGGACAAAGCATGTGGCACTTTGGGGTAGAAAGTTTTTCTGCTTTTCTGTTTTGTTTTTTACTTTCTACTTGCCCCTCTCCCTGATACACACAGACACCTACATTTTAGGCCTGTTTTTCTCTGGTCCTATTTATGAACATATGAATGCTAATGAAGGCTTTTGAGTACTGAAGTTAGGTGAATTTATATTTTAGAACAAAACCTGACCAAGACTTTCCTGGGAGTTTTATTAGAGCACAAGTAAAGATCCTGTATGTTAAGGAGAAGAGTGAGGACAACAAAAGGGATGCCGAGGTGGGACAAGTGTCTGAGTTTGGGACATCACCCCTTCCCCAGTAAGAACTGTGCTCAGGAAGCGTGGGACCAGGCCAGCTGCAATGGACACTGTGGTTCACATAGTCTGCCTTGATGCTGTTAACTCCATTATTGAGTGCATGTGGGGAGAACATTAGGGGGAAGAACAATCACAGAAAGCATTAGCTGAGTGGAGCAGAAAATGAAATGAAATTGGAAGAGAAATCCCAAAGCCAGAATAGAGGAGAACAGAGGGGATGAGAGTTCCTGCAGGCAGGAGTCCCAGTGAGCTGTTGCCATTTATATGTAAGTGTGTGTGCGTGCGTGTGCATACGCGTGCACACAGGCACAAGCATGCGTGCCTATCTGAGACTGCTTTGGTATTATTTTGGCTGATATAGGTAATGCAACTTGTAATGGTAGAAGCCTGTAGTTACAAACAACAGAATACACTCTAGCTAATGAAAGCACAAAGTGATTTTTTTAAAAGATAACGGTAGCTCATAAATCATTGGGAAAGCTGAAAAAAAGAGACTCGAGGGTGAATGCTACACCTGTCCAAACGGTTCCACAGAGATAGAGCACCCAGGGAGCTATTGCCTCTGCTGTGATCAGAAATTTGCTGAATGAGGAAGCTGTTCTTATAACTGGGTGCTCCAGAAGAGCTGCTTATGACAATGACCTGACAGATCAGTAATATGGCATGTCAGTAATACGAATCTTATATTGCCTGTTGTTTTTGTTTGTTTGTTTGTTTTCATGTTCTAAATTAGGAGTTTATGTCAGTGTGCCTAGTTTAGGAAACCATTCACATCTTGACCCTCAGCTGCAAGGGAAGCTGGGAAATGTTGTTTTTTCTTATCTCCTGGTTTCTACATGCTGGGAATTGGAATAAGTACTGTACTGATCAAGACCCTCAGCTATAGTTGCCATTCTACTGAGCTTAATAGACCACCAAGGATTCTTATTCAAACTACATGTAGGGCAAAGGATGACAAGATTTAAGTAAAAAGACAAACAAAACAAAATAATGCAAAAACAAGAGAGGCTAGGAAATGCAGCCTAGGCCTGAATTCCTGAGTCATGTTGGAGACCCACGATCAATAAGAAACACCTATTTTGGACTCCATGTGAAAGAAAAGAAACTTCTATTTGACAAATCAGTGAGCTGTGGGCTAACATCTAGCATCCCCTAACTAAGGCAGCCTCCTTACTGGTATTCACTATCTGTTAGCTTATCCTCTGCAGTCTAGCCAGAGTGATGCTACTGATCCTGACTTGGTACATAAACTCATTTGAAATCTCTCCCAGCCTATCTCTCTGGTCTCGTTCTCTGCCAGTTCCCTCCATAGGCACCCCATGTTTCAAAGAATACAATTACTGACTGTTCTTACTGCTTATTGTTCCTGTACCTTTGCAAATGTTATATCTTCTTTCCAGAAGCCTTCCTGATATAATCTTGTGCTTAATGACATCCCTTTTCTGTCCTCGGTAGCAGAGCTTTTCCACGGCACTCAATACATCGTGATTTTACTGTTTCTTTGCTTCTCTTTCTCCTCTATTATATTATGATCTCTGAAGACAGGCCTATGTTATTCAACATGTCATCTCCATATAGGGAATAGTATTAGGCGCATTATTAGGGCTTATGAACTGTATTAATTTTTCAAAAATGTTTGGATTATGTTCTATGTGAAAAGACAGTGACTATGCAGACAAATACATTAGCACATTTTATGAACTTTAAGTGTTACGAACATTTTTAAATTACATATAAATGAGATAGACAGAGGCTGGAGTTGAGATTGGGGCTTATTGATGGCCAAACTCCATGTGACCTGACCACTCAGTAGTCATACTTTCTGTACACACATCTCTTCCACATTTACTCTGGTTATGAGATCAATAGAATATGGTGTATGAATTCTGAGGCCATGTCATAAAAAGGCCTTGCAGTTTCTGGCTTGATCTTTTGGAAAGTTTGTTCTGGGAGAGAACAATGTTGTAAAGACCCACAAACAGTCCTTCAAAGAGAGCCATTTTGAGAAGAACCAACCTGCCCGCCTCAACTTGCTAGCCGTGTGAATGGGGCGTGTTGGAAGTGAATCTCCAGCTGCAGCTGGGCCTTCAGATGACAACTCACGGAACTCCTTGAGAGATCCTGAGCTACAACACCCAAAGAAGACTTTTCTGGATACCTGACAGAAATGGTGAAAATAAACACATGATCATTGATATGTTAAACTACCATGTTTGGGGGTAACTTGTCATAGGTAAAAAATACTGGGTCTCTTACATGGAAAGGTCAAGAAAGACTCTCCAAGAAGATGATATTTGATATGATCTGAACAAGGAGAAACTAGCTCTTTGACCTTTAAGGATAAACTATTCCAGGTACAATCAGTGGAAGGGGATGGCTCTGATGTAGGAAAAAGCGTGGCTTTTCAAGGGATGGAAGAAATGGTAAGTATGCAAAGGACATTATGAGTGGCATAGGGAATAATGATGGAAGAGGTAAGCAGGGCTAGGTTCTTTAAAGTATTATAGGTTACAGTAAGGAATCTGAGCTTTTTTCTAAATCCACTATAAGCTATTAAAAAGTTTTCATCGTGTTAGTAATGTGAGGTAAGAACAGGAGGTGAAAGAATTAAGACTTGATATAGTCAATCAAGAAGTTTTGCTGTGAGGAAGAGCAGATATCCAGGGTCAAGCAAGATTTTTCTTTTTAAAAGGAGTACCATTGAGGCATATATGTTTGCTGATGGGAAGGGTCTTGGAGTATGGGAGAAATCAATGGTGGTGGAGATCAAAGGGATAATGGCAGGACGATTGTCTTTAAATGGGCAAAGGGGATGAAGTCCAATCACAAGGAAAGCTGCTCCTCAGTAGAAGCAGAGGCAGAGAGGAGGCCAAATATATGGGACATTTGCAGGTTCATTGGTGAATCTGTAAAAATGAGATGACTGTGTCTGATTGCCTCCACTTCCTTGGTAAAATGTTTAGTTTGAAGATGAGCTATGGGTAGAGGTGTAGGAGGTTCAAAGAAAGATGAAACAGATATTTGTTGCATGTCTGAATAAACAGAAACAGAACAGTTGGCGGGAATTTCCATTGCTTTCTACTGCTAGTGAAAACTACAACAAAGAGAGTAACAAGTTGATAGGAGACATTTAGTCCAACAAAAGCACATCTGGTGGAAATGGAAGATAAAAGGGTGAAGAGACAGTAAATGAAGAGAGAAGCCCATCTTTTTTATTCCTCCTAGAATTCTAAATTTTTAACATTAGAGGGATTAGCTTATTTAGACAAAAGCACATTCTTTGAAATTTTTCTTTGTCCTTTCTGGATTTTTTTTGTTTAGTTGGTCCAGGTATTTATGATTATAAAACAAACTGACAATTTCTAATTTTGTCACCAGTGGAAAAATTGTTGGTCATAATTAAAATCCTGGAACTTTTCTTTTTTTGAGACAAAGTCTCACTCTGTTGCCCGTGGTAGAGTGCTGTGGCATCATAGCTCAGAGAAATCTCCAACTCCTGGGCTTGAGAGATGCTCTTGCCTCAGTCACCCTAGTATCTGGGACTATAGGTGTGTGCCACTACATCCTACTAATTTTTTCTATTTTTAGAGACTGGATCTTGCTTTTGCTCAGGCTGGTCTCAAACTCGTGAGCTCAAGCAATCCACCTGCCTTGGCCTCTCAGAGTGCTAGCCACTGCACCTGGCCTAAAAACCTGAGACTTTTTAACCAGAGACACTATTGATTATTCAGTAGGATTTATACATCCACAGAAATTGACTGAATGCCTATATTGTTCAATGTACTGTTCTAGGTCTTGACGATAGGAAACAACAGTTAGTGAATACAACAGTCCTCTTAGATTCTACCCTGGCCTTTTCCACCTTTGGGGTCCTCAAACTGCGGCCCACAGGCCACATGAGACAGTGTGATTGTATTTGTTCCCGTTTGTTTTTTTTTACTTCAAAATAAAATATGTGCAGTGTGCATAGGAATTTGTTCATAGTTTTTTTTTTTTTTTTTTAAACTATAGTCCAGCCCTCCAATGTTCTGAGGGACAGTGAACTGGCCCCCTGTTTAAAAAGTTTGAGGATACCTGAAATGATCAAGCATGTTTTCGATCTTTTAGCTGCATAAAACACTCCTGCTACAAAATGTGTGACTTAGGCACATGGAGGGATGAGTGTAGTGTTCAGAGTGTGGTCCGTAAGCCTGACAAGGTTTGATCCTTTACGTACTGTGCCTTCATTTCCTCATCTCTGAAATGGGAATGATGATATAACACATCTCGTCACTTCTTGAAATAATTAAATATTTTTTTACACATAAAATGCTTAGTGCAGAGCCTGGCACAGCTATTAATGAATAGGAATGTATCTTCTTCACAGAAATTAGAAAAATCTATCTTTTTCATGCAAATTGAAAAGGCTCAGGGTTTTCAAATAAATGTTAATTTTAGCTTAAATAAGACATCATTTATTTTTATTTACTTATTTATGATTTTTTGAGACAGAATCTCACTATGTCACCCTTGGTAGAGTGCAGTGGCATCACAGCTCACAGAAACTTCAAACTCTTGGGCTTAAGCGGTTTTCTTGCCTCAGCCTCCCAAGTAACTGAGACTACAGTCACTTGCCACAATGCCCGGCTATTTTTTTTTTTTTTTTTTTTGGTGTTGTTGCAGTTGTCATTGTTGCTTTAGCTGACCTGGGCTGGGTTTGAACCTGCCTGCCTGGGTATATGTGGCTGGTGCCATAACCACTATGCTATGGGCACCGACCCAACAAGACATCATTTAGAAACTAAATGGTCAGACATAGTCCCTTTCCCATTCACACTATTATATAAAGATTTCTAAAGCAGGTGTGTGTATGCATAGGTAGGTATTTGCACATGCTATGGCTCCTGTGGAAATCATATGGTTTCTAGAGGAATCTAACAGTTGTTATTACATTACTTTCATTTTGATAAAGTTTATTTTCACATTACAATTTTAGAACTCTATTTTACAACTTAATACTAAAATTTGAGTTAGTGTTACAACTAAAAATGTCAAATCAAAATCAAACAACCCCTATAATCATCCACTGAATAATTTAATTTTATATTGTTCTACTAAAACAAATCCCATGAACCTCAGATGCTCTCCTAATTAACATCATCCTTCCAACTATAAGGAATGCTTCAATTATATTCATGCATTTACAACCTCCTCCCCCCACAATGAACGGGTATAAGTTATTTCCATTTAAGCCTATACAGACCAATTTTTTAGTTTTTTCAGGTTTATTTAAAAACAATTATCTTTAAAAAGAAAGATAAGTTTATAAAAGCTCGTGAGGAATTTATGCAAAAAAGAACAAAGGACAACCAAGTTGTTTTTCATTTTTAGAGGGCTTTTTTCCTCCATACTTAAAAGCTACATTATGTAGTTATTCATTCTGTGTATTAAGCCTTTTGATTCCTGGTAGCATTATGCAAAGCTACCGTTACTGTACCTATTTGCAAATACACTGTATCAGTGAATGCTTTCTTTTTCTTTGCCTGAATTGCCAAATTGTGTCCCGATATACAAAGTAAGCCTTAAATGTTACCAAGATAGAAAGTTTTTGTTTCTGCGACTTTAAGCAGAATACATGGTATAATCATGCCAGATGCAAAGGTACTCTGACAAAGTTAAAGGCACACTGTATAAATATCATGGAAACATTATGTAGGAGTGCCTAATCATTGAAGCACAACTACTTAGTATAAACATGAACATGAAGCATAGTTTGATACAACCAGGCTTTGGGAAATATTCCCCATTCCCACACTTTCATGTTCCAAATTAACTGTTGGCATTTCAGATTCCCTGGGGTCATTTAAGGTGCACAAAGCGGTAATCGGATCAGAAATGGGGCAGAAGAAATGAGGCAAAGCTGCAGTTGCTTAGAAATTCCAGACTATTTGGTCACTATAATTCAAATGGTGACATACACAGTCTTTCTCCTCCGTTCTCTTCATTGTGGAGAACCTATCTTTATGCCAGCCGCATAAAACCCCAGCGTTGGAACAGAACCTGAGGAGAGAATATGGCATTTACCTAGCTAAATTGTTTCTATAGCTCCTTACCTAGTCTTAAATTAGCCAGCATTTTTAGAAAAAAAAAAAAATTGAATAGAAAAAGGAGGACTTGTTAAGGCCTTGATTGGATTATCCATTCTAAAGTGCTGTTCAGCCCAATGGGCAGGGGTAGGGTCAGTATCTCCTCCAACACACACACACAGACAGCAGAAAACATTTAAGAAGTAGTATGAGATAGCTACTATTAAAATAAAAGTACGTATCTGGCTAAGTAACTACTGTATTTATTATGATTTTTTATGTTTAAGTATTGTAAATTATTAGGAGAATAGAACAAGAGAAGCTTGGGTTATTTATCTCTGAAGGCAAGGAGATTGAGGAACAATCTAACATTTAGTATTGTTTTTCCACAGTATGTAAATGTGATACACTTATCCTCCCTGGTGGTCTAATCATTTATTCTACAGCACTTTTCTTGGTATATACACTTCCTTGAAATTCCCACAGTAGCTCTCATCCTCACTGTTTCACCTCCTTTAACTCTCAAAGACACCAGTGAGGTCTTCTTTTGAAAAAAGCGTGAGTAGAAAAATATTCAAACTCAGACATGAGAGTTACATTATATACATACTTGGGAATAATGAGGCAATAAAACATATACATTCAGAAACAAATTACTGAAATTAAATTTAGTTTCTTCAAACTTTCTTTTTACATACCAACTTGTGTGTGTGTGTGTGTGTGTGTGTGTGTGTGTGTGTGTGTGTTAGACTTCAGTTCAGGCTAACAATGATATTAGAAATAGCTGAATGTAATTTGGCCTGAAAAACCTATATTTATCTATAAAGAAACAAAAAAATTTGGTAATGAAATTTGCTATTTATAGATGTTCTATGGTTTCTACGGGTGGGTGTAGGACCAATCATATTAATACATGTCAACATATAATCATGAAATCTATACATTTAGAAAACAGAACTTTATTTCTTATAAAAGGTTGCAGCCTGCAGCCTGGGAAGAGTTTTATGCTAAATGGGTTGGCTAAATATGCATGTTCAATGGGTTATAGGAGAAGCTATTCATTAGGGGGTAACGCATAAGCATAGTGAGCAAGCACGCATGTTATATACCTTCCATGTTCACTTTGGGGTGAAGGCTTAACACTAAAATGCAGTAGAATTAGGCTCAATGTCAAAAAGTGAAGCAGAAAAAATGAAGTAGCTTTGTGTTCAGGCTCCATAATCCAACCAGAACAAGTCCATGGGTGGTGGTCACTTATTGTCACTGAAATCTCTCTGCCATATCCTTGGTCTCAGAAATTTGATAATGAACTCAGGAACCATGATGAATGAGTGAAAGGATGGATTTTATTGACAGATAAGACAAGAAGGTAAGCAAAGCTTCTTGCACAGCAGAGGAGGGTCCCTGAGCAGGTAGCCTGACTGGGCTCTCTGGCTAGGGTTTATACACAGCCTTTCCTACTCTTCAGGCAGGGGGCGTTTGGGAGCTGGAATGTTTTTCTAAAATATGTCACAACCATTTGATGACAGAGGGCTGTGGACAGAAGTTAATGTTAAAACCACCCTCGTATAGGAATGCAGTCCTGTTTGGGGCTTTCTGCAGTGGTTTAGAAGGAACATTGGTGAAGCTGCTGTATAAGGTTTTGGGGGACTGGAAAATGGGGTCTGTGTTCAGCCCTAAAAGAAGGGGACCTGCACCATTATCAGAAAGGAAAGCAGTGTCAAACTGGTTAGCCGTCTTGTTACAACTACAAAAATGGAGGGGATTCTATTCACATCAGGTGGCTCATTGCAGTCATCAGTGGAACAAATCTTCCATGCTCTGCTTTCCCAGAGCTGGTTTCTGTTTAACCCTTAGGAAAGAAATCTGACTGGTATCCACCAGTACAGAACACGATATACTGAGATGAGGCCCACCTCCCATTCCATCAAGGCCAGAAAACTTAACTTTTAGGAAGGTTTTCTGGGGTCTTCATTGCCAAAGGGAGTCCATTCAGTCTGTGGGGGACCTTAGAATTTTATTTTTCTTTCACAATGCATTCAATGTTAACTGAAACAAGATACACAAATAAATTCATACCAAAAAAAGCTGCTTTCTGTGACATCTATACAATTGACAGAGGAAGACTGAAGAAGGAAGATTTTAGTCTTTGGGGTCAGAGACGTTGATCTTCATAGGCCAGGGGAAGGTCTGGCCTTGCAAACCTCTGGGCCGGTCAAAGGTCCCAGTCAGTCTTGTTTGGTCCAGCAGTGTCTGCCTGTTTACCTCAGAGTTCAGCAGAAATATGACCACTTTAAGATAGGAAAACATAGGTCTAAGAAACTCAGATGTTATAGGCCTCAGAGTTCCTTTGTTTTTCTCTAAGAGATAGTTTTTGATTATACTCTGTTTTATCTACCTTTTTTAAACTTTTTAACTTAATTTTTACATTTTAATTTTTTTATTTAAGATTAATATGAGGATACAAATGTTAAGCTTACATTGTTTTCTTTTTTCTTGTTTTTTAAAATATTTACTTATTTATTTGTTTTTTTGAGACAGAGTCTTACTTTGTCACCCTCAGTAGAGTCCTTTGCTGTCATAGCTCATGGCAACCTCCAACTCTTGGGCTTAAGTGATTCTCTTGCTTCATCCTCCCAAATACCTGGGACTATAGACGCCCACCACAATGCCTGGCTATTTTTAGAGACGGGGTCTTGCTCTGGCTTAGGCTGGTCTTGAACCCCTGAACTCAGGCAACCCACCTGCCTCAGCCTCCCAGAGGGCTAGGATTATTGGAGTGAGCCACTGCGCCCAGCCCTAGCTTACACTGTTTTCCCTTCTAAGGTAAAGTTCAAGTGGTAGTTGAGCCCTTCACCCAGGTAGGCATGCTGAACACACTCACATTGTGCACGTTAGGTAAGATCCTGCCAGTCACCCTCCTCCTCCCCGCCCCCTCGATACACTCTACTTTCTTTCATATGACTGTGTCTTTCTATCTCTCTTTTTATCTACAGTGTTCTACAAATATTTCTTGAGCACATACAATATGTTGTGCCTTGAACAAAATGATCAAAATATCATTTTGATGATTGATATGCAGCAAGCAAAATATAAATACGTAATTTATGTTAAGTAGTAACTAGAAATTTTGTCTAATTTATCCAGTATTTCTGCTATAAAGTGAATTTTTTTTTTTTTTTTTTTTTTTTTTTTTGTCTGTGATCTAGGTCAGTTTGATTTCCTTGTTCTTCTAAATATGAAACTGTATTCCTTGCTTATGAAACCAGAATTCACTGACTAGATTATCTGTTAGTCTCAGTATTACTGATTTAAGAGGTCCTCATCTCGGTATTTCTAACAAAACAGCCAAAATATTCTGGTATTTCTGTCTCTGACAATTCAGATGCAGTGAAGCAAGCTATTTCCCTTGAATGCTGTTTTTCATGACAAAGGAGCTAAGTGCTTAATTCCAGGGGTCTGTTATTATTTGTAAACTGGTTCTTAAATAAGGATACTTGGAGATGCCTCTTGCTCCAGATGGTACCGTTTAACTGCCTGTGTTACTCATGAGTGATTTTCTGCTTTAGCTTTAAACAAATACTTAACACAGCAATTCTGTTATCAAGAATTCTCTCTCAAAATTGGAACAGAATCCTGAAGTGCTACATGAAGTGGTAGCACAAGCAATTTCCTCCAGCATGGGACACATGGGTTAAAAATAAACAGAGCATGACTGTGCTGGTGGGGATAAAAAGAATTGTAGCCAAGTGGGAAGAGTAAAGATCTCTGAACTTAGGCTGAAGACCTGAGTGCAAATTCTTTTTCTGCTATAGGCAGGTTAGGTGTTGTTTTTTTTTTTTTTTTTTCACAGCATTTGTGTGCTAAAAAAGATAATTCATATTTTCCAACACTATTTCTGATGGATGTTAACAGATGTTACCAAAAAGAAGTTTCCACAGTTGCATTCATTGGAGAAATATTGTCAAACTTCATATTTAAGTGAAAGACTTCTTAGTCTTTAAGATGCTCATATCTTTTGTGACTTTCCAAGAAGACATATGTGACTCTGTTTCCTAAACCTATTGGGTCCCCAGCCAGAACTCTTGTTGGAAAGCTATTCTGTGGAACACACTTTGGAAAAAATTACTCTAAAGTTCTGTTAAAGTGTTAAGCTGTTAAACTGAGATGTAATAGTAGACAGTTATCTGGGACCTGTATTTTACCTATTTGTGTTCTGAAATATCTTGACATTTTTTCTCCTCAAATGAATCTATTTTTCTTTTTGGAGTTGTGATAGGTAAGTTAACTTCATTGTTCTCCTTGTTTTAAATATGAAACTTTGTTCCTTTTCCATATCTATGAAACTGGAGTTTAAAAAATACCTTTCCCCTCTGATTCTAAAAGTCAACTCATTATACAAGGGCAGTCTGGAAGGTGTCCAGCCATGTAACTGTAAAGACGTACTGTAAGAATAAAAATTTTTAAGCTGACTCTAAAAAAGGTTATAAAGATTTTAGTTACAGATTCAACTGAACCCTGAAGCAGGTGATAAGCAATAGTTGCAAAACAAGTATGCTCATGACTATGTGTACCAGGAAAC